>NW_026509479.1:0-14809 GCF_026875155.1 Cherax quadricarinatus
AGGACGAGCAAAGGGGATAGAAGGGACGAATAAACAGAGGATAAAAGGGCGAGTAGCAGGGGATAAAAGGGAGAATAAACAGAGGATAGAAGGGACGATGACAGAGGAAAAGGGGACGAAAAAACAGAGGATAAAAGGGGACGAGCAACAGAGGATAAAAGGGGGAGAATAAACAGAGGATAAAAGGGACGAGCAGACAGAGATGAAGGGACGAATAAACAGGGAAGAAGGGAGGGATAACAGGGGATAGAAGGGACGAGCAGAAGGGATAGAAGGACAATAAACAAGGTAGAAGGGACAGCAGACAGGGGATAAAAGGGGACAATAAAAAGGAAAAAAGGGACAGTAACAGAGGATAGAAGGACGAATAAACGAGGAAAGAAGGGACGAGTAGACAGAGGATAAAAGGGGGACGAATAAACAGAGGATAAAGGGGACAGTAGACAAGGATGAAGGGAAAGAAAAAACAGGGGTTTAAAAGGGGGACAGCAACAAGGATAGAGGGGGACGAAAAAACAGGGGGATAAGGGACAAAGTAGACAGAGGATAAAAAGGGACGAATAAACAGAGGATAAAAGGGGACGATGACGAGGGAAAAGGGCGAAAAAACAGAGGATAAAAGGGGAGGGCAACAGGGGGATAAAGGGAAAAAATAAAAAAGGGGATAAAGGGACGAGTAGACAGAGGATAAAGGAACGAAAAACAGAGGATAGAAGGACGAGTAACAACGGAAGAAGGGACAAAATAAACAGGGGATAAAGGGACGAGCAGACAGAGGAAGAGGACGAATAAACAGGGGATAAAGGGACAGCAACAGGGGATAGAGGGACGAATAAACAAGTTTAAAAGGGGACGAGTAGACAGAGGATAAAAAGGACGAATAAACGAGGAATAGAAGGACGAGCAGACGAGGATAAAAGGGGACAAATAAAAAGGGAAAAAGGGGACAGCAGACAAGGATAGAAGGGACGAATAAACAGAGGATAAAGGGAGAGAACAGAGGATAGAAGGACGAATAAAACAGAGATAGAAGGACGGCAGACAGAGGATAGAAGGGACAATAAAAGGGGTTAGAAGGGACGAGCAGACAGAGGTAAAAGGGACAATAAACAGGGAAAAAAGGGGACGAACGGGCAGAGGATAAAAGGGGACGAAAAAAACCCGAGGAATAAAAGGGGACAGCAACAGAGGATAAAAGGGGACAAAAAACAGAGGATAAAAGGGGACGAGTAGACAAGGATAGGGGGGCGAAAAAAACAGGGGATAGAAGGGACGAGCAGAAAAGGGGAAGAAGGGACGAAAAACAGGGGTAAAAGGGGGACGAGTAGAAAAGGGGGATAGGGGGACGAATAAAAAGGGGATAGAAGGGACAGCAGCGAGGATAAAGGGACGAAAAAAACAGAGGATAGAAGGGACACAGACGGGAAATAAAGGACAAATAAACAGAGGATAAAAGGGCGAGTAGACAGGGTTTAAAAGGGACGAATAAACAAGGAAAAAGGGACAGTAGACAAAATAAAGGGACGAATAAACAGAGGATAGAAGGGACATAGACGAGGAAGAAGGGACGAATAAACAGAGGAAAGGGGGCGAGCAGACAGGGGATAGAAGGGGACGAATAAACAGAGGATAGAAGGGGACAGTAGACAGGGGAAGAAGGGACGAAAAAACAAGGATAGAAGGGACAGTAGACAGACGGATAGACAAAAAGGGGAATGAAAAGAAAAAGGGGGAAAGGGAAAAAGAAGCAAGAGGAAGAGAGGTGATTAAAGAAAGAAGAAACAGTGAAAAGGGAAATAATTACAAAAAATTTAAAGTGAACAAGGTAAAGGATAGTGTTCAGCGAGCAACCTATCTTCTACCCCTTTTTGTTTAGAGAAAGAAAAGACGTAGATTTACACCGTTGTTATTTTTTTTAATAAAATTTATCAAATGGAACTAGGGGCACATTTGATAAAAAGACTACTCAATAATGTACCATCGGGTACGTTCGTGGTGAGATGTCTCAAAAATACAAAAGTAATAGTGTGTGTGTGTTGTGGGGTTGGTGTAAGTTCTGGTATGTGCCAATTACTCGTTTTTAAATTTAAAAAAGTATTGACAAAAAGCCCTAAATAATCTAATTTCCCAAACCGCGAGGGAAACAAACACTTGTTGAAAAATATGACGCCCATTCACCAAACTCAAATGGGGGAAAGCAACAGTGCCCAGAAAAGCGTCAGGAAAGGGAATCAAGGGCCCAAAACTGGGGCCCTTTCACAGTCCCCAATAAAGGCAAAAACTCCTTTTTTAGAAACAAGTTCGCTTTCCCAATTTCCCGACTAGACGTGCTAATTTTCCAAACAATGTAGCCGAAAAGGAACTGGGGCCCAGAGAGGGAAGTGTTTCCACGGCACCCGGCCTTGAAAACCCTAAAAATACACTAAATCAAAAAAAATTTTTGTGGAACGGGTACACAGTTACAAGTGTATGCCCGGGATCACCAACCAGACATACTCTACTAAAAACAGATGACAGAAGAGAGAGAAGAAAGAAGAACCTGCAGATCATTAAGGACAAAAATGGGTTTTTTAAACTATGACCAAAATTATAAAGGGGGGAGGGGGAAAACCAGAGGAAGGGCCTCGGGCAAGACCAAAAGCTCCTGACCCTGTCGGAAGCACTTTTTCTTTTTCCTGACAAACCTTTTCCTAAATAACCAAGGCCCCCAAGATGCGACGTCAGGTGCTTGTAACAGTTAACCCGGCAGAACCGTGAAACAAGTGGGGGGGGTAATTTGCAGCATTGGCACCCAATCAAACCTCGACCAGCGAGCACAATGAAAGGGGGGGGAATTGTTTTAAACCCACATAAGCTAATATGTTTAAAATTTTAAAAATAAAGTTTGAAATTTTTATTTTAGCTGTTAATAAAAATATTAGCAATGGAAATTAAATGAACAACAATTATACAATATATTTATGGGATAACGTCTCTGAGTCCAAAAAATCACACAAACCCCCACCCTCACTGCACCCATCACTGCCCCCACACCCTCCCACCCCCCACACCCCCCCCCCACCAAACACCCCCACCCATCACCCCATCCCCCCATCCCCCATCCCAACACCACCACCCCCCTTCAAAAACCCCCACACCCTCCCATCACCAACCCCCCTTTACCTCACCTACCCACCCCACCCCCCATCCCCCTACCAACCCATCACATCACCCCCCACCACCCCATTTACCATCCCCCAACCCCCCTTTAATCATCACCCACCAACCACCCAAACCCCCCACCCCCCACCCACAAACCATTATCAAACCACCCATCACCATCCCAAAACCCATTCACCCCCCCACCCTCACCATCATTCCCCCCTTTCCACCACCCCCCATAACCCTCACCCACCCATCCCCCCACCACCCATCCCCCATCCCCCCTACTCCCCCCCCATCATTTCCCTCACCACCACCCCCCCAAACCCACACCACCCCATCACCACCACCCATCCCCCAAACACCACCCCATCCAAACCCCACCCCCAAACCACCACCCATCACCATCACCACCCCCCCATCACCACCCCCCACACCCACCACCCCAACACCCACCTTTACCCACCCATCACCATCCCCCCCCACTCCCCACCACCCCCATCACCACCACCCAAACACCCTCACCACCACCCCTCACCATCCCACCCCAACCGCTAAATGCTCGTAATTTTAAATTTTTTTTTCCCTTTAGTTTCAAGTGGGGGTTTTTGTAAATTTTAAAAAACATCTCAAAGAGTGACCCCCATTGGGGTGAGGTCCACCCCATATTTCCCAAAGGGCACCCCCTCATACTCCGGTAACAAACCCTTTTACTCCGGTCCAAAACAAACCCTTTTAAAATTCCAGGTCACCAAACCCCCATACTCCAGGTAACACCTACTCGAAGGGTCACACCTCCACTCCCGGTTTCCCCCTTTCTCCCGGGCACACCCCATACTCCAGGGCCCCCACCTCCTATCGAGGTCACACCCCCTACTCCAGGGGCACACCCCCTGCTCCAGGGCCCCACCTCATACTCCAAAGGGCAACCCCTACTCCAGGTCACACCCCCTATCCGGGCACACATCCTACTCCAGGTCCCCGCCTCCTACTTCCCCGGGCACAAACCTTTTTACTCCAGGTACCCTCATACTCCCCGGTCACATCTCTTTCTCCCGGGCCCCAAATACCATTTCTACCATCACCAAACTACCACCACCCAAATACCCCCACCCAACTACCACTACCCCCACCACAAATAAACCCCTACCACCACCAACCCACCACACCCCCACCACCACCACAACTATCACCACCCAAAAAAATATCACCCTAAATACCCCAACTACCACCACCACAACTACCACTCCCCCCACCCCAACAAAAAACCCCCAAAAAACTACTACCACCACCCCAACTATCACTACCCCCCACCGCCCCCACAAATACCGCCACCCCCCACCATTCTATCCTACCAAAACAACAAATACCACCCAAAAAAACAACTTCATGCCAAAACCACAACCCATCCTAACCCCCACCACAACTATCATTAAACCAAACCCAACTACCCCCACCAAAAAAAACCAAAAAAAAAAACTACCCCACCACAAATTCACTTTCAACCGCCACCACCCCAACTACCCTCACCCCACCACAACTTCCGTCACCACCCCCACAAATACCCTTTTACCACCACCACAACTACCGTCACACCACCACAACTACCGTCACCACAACCACAAACTACCATCACCAACCCCAAAACCAAAAACTACCGTTTACCCCACCACAACAACCCTCCCACCACCACAAACCCACCGTCACCACCACCACAACTACCCTCACCACCACCCCCCCAAACTACCCTCACCCCCCACCAAAAACTTTCCGTCACCCACCAACAAAAATAAACCCTCAAAACCAAACCACCACAACTACGTCAAACCCCCACCCCGGAACCCACCACAAAAAATTTTTTTCCCCCCCCACCACCACCACAACTTTCCAACACCTTTTCCCCCCCACCCCAAATTATCCCAAAATACCACCCCCACAATTACCCCACCACCACAACTAAACACTACCAAAAACCCAATACCCACCACCACAACTATCACTACCACCACCCAAAACATACTACCCCCTTAAAAAACAAACCCCACAACTACCACTACCCAAAAAACCCCCCCCACAACTATCACTACCACCCCCACAACTAACACTCTTACCACCCCCAAACCCTCACTAAAAAACACCACAACCCACACACCACAAAAAACTAACCCCCCAACCCCAAAAATAACACTACCACCCCCAACACCACTTTCTAAACCCCCTAAAACCCTCACCCACCAACACCACAACCCACCCCTAAACCCCAAAAACTACCACCCCCACAACTATCATTCCACCACCCAACCCACCCCACTCCCCATAACCAAACATACCCAAAAACCACAACTACCACTACCAAAAACCCCAAATACCACCCCCACAAAACTACCTACCACCACAAAAAACTATCACTAATAACCCCCATAAAACCCTCACAACCCAAAACCACAAATACCACTAAACCCCCACAAATCCCCCCCACCCAAATATAAAAAACCAAATAATATTTTTTCCGAATTTTTAAACCTGAAACAAAATCCAGAACCCCCGCTTTCCCGACCATAAATTAAATATTTCCCCAATACGGAGAAAGGGTGGTTTAAGGTTCCAGGTTTTTCAAGAAGGCCCAAACCCATTTAAAAATTTTTTGGTTCCCCTGGGTGATTACCAGCCCGCGTTTCATACAGCAGAACCCACTTGTGTGTGTGTGGTGATTTTTGTTTGGGAAAGTTGTGTTGTGTGTGTGTGGGGGGGTGGTTTGGTGGTTTGGGGCCCAGTTGTGTGTGTGTGTGGTGTTTTTGTGTGTGTGGGGTGTGTGAGTTGTGTGTGGGGTGTGGTGGGTGTTTTGTGTGTGTGTGGGTGGGTGGGTGTTGGGATGTGTGTTTTGTGTTGGGGTGAGTGGTTTGGGGTGGGTGTGGGGAGTGTGTTGTGTGTGGTGTGTGTGTGTGTGTGGGGTGTGTGGGGTGGTGTGTGTGTGGGGTGGTTGGGTGGGGTTGTGGGGGAGGGGTTTTGTGTGTTTTGTGAGTGGTCCCTTTGGGTGTGGGTGTGGTGTTTGGGTGGTGTGTGTGTTTGGGGGTGTGTGTGAGTGTGTGTGTTGTGTGTTTTGGGGTGTTTGTTGTTTTGGGTTTGTGTGTGTGAGTGTGTTTTGTGTTGTGTGTGTGATGTGTGTGTGTGAGTGTGTGTGTGGTTTTTGTGTTGTGGTGTGTTTTGGTGGGAGTGTGGGGTTTTTGTGTGAAGTGTGTGTGTGTGGTGTGTGAAGGGGGTGTTTTGTGTGTGTGTGTGAGGGGGGGGTGGTGGTTGGGGGTGTGTGTGTGTGTTTAGGGGGGTGTGTGTGTGGGGGGTTGTGAGGGGGGTTTTGGGGTGGAAGTTTTTGTTTTGGGGGTGGGGTGTGATTTTTGTGTGTTAATCCCCCTCAACCCCTAAATATGTTTAAAAACATTCATTTTTTTAACCTCAATTTCAACCCTCTCTATTTAACCCTTCTCCCAACAAAAACCCGACTTTAACCTTTACATTACCCGCTTGTTTTCAAAATAAACGGAAAATTTAAAAACAATTTCACATTTAACCTCTACACATTAACACCCCAAATTAACAATAATTCACAAAAAGAGTTTTATACAAAATGGAAAGATATTTTCTCTCAAAAGTATATTTTGAAAAGGGGAATTTAATTGGGTTTATATTTTAGGGACCCAATTTATCTCGTCTCGGCTTAAAAGGGCTCTCGCCCTAATCGATAGGCTTAAACCTCAAAAAAAACCACTGACCATCATTGGTATAAAACTCTTTCGTTATATGAACGGTTTTGGGTTTAAGCCTCCAGGCCTTCCCCGGTTTTTTTATGACACAACACCACAACACACACACACACACACAAACAACACACACACCCACAAAAATACACACACACCACAACCACACACCACATAAACATTCACACACACAACACACACCCCACACACCAAAACCACCAAAAAACAACACACACACATTTCCCCCACACACACAAAACACACCACAAAACACACACACCACAAACCCATCACACACACACACACACACACACACACACACACATACCAAAACCCCAACACAAAACTTAAAACCAAAACACCCACCGTAAATACTTCATTAAAAAGCGACAGGGTTTGCACAAATGCCCCAAAACAAACAAGGGAGATTTTTAAAAAGTTTGGGAGTTTAAAATTGGGGTAGAAAAACTGATAAGCAGCAGCAGGCAACTAAAATAGTTTTTCATTTAAAAAAAAATATGACTTTCGGTCTTGAGTACCAACAAGAAAAACTGAACTGGGGTCATTTAGTGGCAGTGGGGTCATTTGTGTGGCAGCTGGGGTCCCGTTTTGTGGCACTGGGGGTCATTGGTGGAAACGGTGGCAAATTTTTGTAGAAGTGGGGTCAGTTGTGGCAGTGGGGTCAGCCTTTTTTAAACAAGTGGTGTCATTTTTGTGGCGCTGGTGTCCCCCTTGTTGGGGGCAGCTGGGTGTCGGGTTTAGTGGCATGGTGTCAGTTGTGTGGGGGG
Source organism: Cherax quadricarinatus (assembly GCF_026875155.1). Lineage (NCBI taxonomy): Eukaryota > Metazoa > Arthropoda > Malacostraca > Decapoda > Parastacidae > Cherax > Cherax quadricarinatus. Next base: position 7,682 of record NW_026509479.1, read on the forward strand.
CCCGGGGGTCCGGGGGGGTGGCAGCTGGTTTTAAATTCTTTAAAAGTGGGGGTCTTTGTGTGGGAGGGTTCAGCTTTTTAGCAAGTGGGGTCCCGGGTTTTGTGGCTGCCCGGGGCAGCTTTTTAGCAAGGGGGAGCAGTTGATGGCAGGGTGGTGTCGTTCGGGAGCAATTTGGGCAGTTGTGTGGCAGCTTGGGGGTCATTTTTAGCAAGTGGTTTCCCTTGTGTGGCAGCTGGTGTCATTTTTTTTTAGCAAGTGGTGTCATTAGTGGAAACTGGTGGCAGCTTTTTGGGAAGTGGGGTAAGTTTTTTGGCAGTGGGGTCGCCCTTTTTACAAGTGGTTTTCGTTATGTGGCAGCTGGTGGCAGCTTTGTACAAAGTGGGGGTCAGTTGGGGTAGCAGCTGGGGTTTATTTCCCGTAAACCAAAATGGTGGGCAGTTGTGTGGCAAACTGGGGGTCAGCTTTGTAGCAAGTGGTGTAATTGTGTGGGGAGCTGGGGTCACTTTTTAGCAAAATGTGTCAGTTTTGTGGCAGTGGTGCAGCTTTTACAAAATGGTGTCAGTTGTGGCAGCGGTGTCATTCTGTAGCAATGGGTCAGTTTTTGTGGGAACTGGGGCATTTTTTAAAAAGTGGTGCTTGTGTAAGCTGGTGTCAGCTTTTAGCAAATGTGTCAGTTGAGTGGCAGCGGTGTCATTCTGTAGCAATGGTTTCAGTTTTGGGTGTGGGAAGGGAACTTTTTGGTGTCAGCTTTGTAGCAAGGGTGTCATTGTGTGGGACTGGTTTGTCAAAGGGGCTTTTTTGGGGAGGGGGGTTTTTTCAGTTGTGTTTTTGGGGAGCTGGTGTTTGTAGCTGTGTTCACACCACAAAAAAATGGGTGTTGTGTGTGATAAAAAAATGTAGTATGGGAAAACAACCACTGGAAAGAAAACAAATTCCAAATCGCTTTTGTGAATTCTCACATTATCAGGAAAATATTCCCTTTAAATGTGAGAAGTTACGAAAAAGCTTGGAATTTCGCTTTCTTTCCATTTTGTTTTTTTTCATTTCTATATCACCCGTTTACGTGAAATTTTATGGTTTATGTATGATTTTGTACCCAAAACCCCAAAACCACCCACACACACACACCACCACACACAACACCACACACCACACCCACCACACAACACACACACACAAACACACACACACACACAAAAAAAAAAAAAAAATTTATATTTTATATATTAAATATAAAATAATATTTAAATATAAAATATTAAAATATACAAAAATTAAAAAAATTTTTAATAATTATTTGGTCAAAATCTTTTTTAGGGTTGTGATTATATGTTAGGGGGAAAGGTCAAGAAAGCGAAGGGCAAAGCATATGATTTTTATAGAGATAAATGCTGTGAGTTCCTTTTTTGGTGGGGCTTGGGTAACACTCACGATCGGCTGCGCATCTCACTGTACTTCCACCTCAATAAAGCTTTCATTTTTCGTAAAGGGATGAAGAATAAGGAAGGAAAATAATGGGGAAAAAAGAGAGAAGAGAGAGAAGAGAGAGAGAAGAGAGAGAGGGAGAGAGAGAGAGGAGAGAGGAGGAGAGAGAGAGAGGTATAAAAACTGACCAGCTTTTTAAACTGTTTTTGCACACAGTAACCATGTTTAAAAAATCAAGGGGTGTTGTACTCTCTCTCTCTCCATCCAATCTCTCCCCCTTTCATCCCTCCCCTCTCCCTTTCCCCCCCACCCCAGCACCCCTCCCCAAGCTCCTCACCAAAACACCACAACACCACTGTGTTTCACTCTCCTACCCATCATAAAATTTAACACACGCTTCTTCCCCAAGGCGGTAACTTGGTCCCCTCCCCTCCCCCAAAAAACCCAAAAAACATCCCTCCTAGAAAACACAACAACAAAAAAAACATTTTTCATAAAACCCCCCAGTTTACAAGGGAAACATCCATCAACACAAAACAGTTACATTTTTGTTTAATCATCACTTACAAACAAAACATTACTTATGTTGAATCATCCTCTTACAACACAAAACGTTACTTTTTTTGTTGAATCACCTCTTACAACACAAAACAGTTTCATTGTGTTGAATCTCCCTTACAACACAAAAAAATTACATTTTTTGTTGTCTCCTCTTACAACACAAAACATTACATTTTTTTAATAACCCTTCAACACAAAAAAGTTAAATTTTGTTTGAATCCCTCCTCTTACCACAAAAAATTACATATGTTGATCATCCCTTACAACACAAAACGTTACATTTTTGTTTGAAACATCCTCTTTCAAAACAAAACAGTTTTTAAAAATTTGTGTTTTATCATCCAATTTCAACACAAAACGTTACATTTGTGTTAACATCCCTTACAAAACAAAAAAAGTTACTTTTTTTTGAACATCCAATTACAACACAAAATTACATTGGGATCATCCAATTACAAAAAAAACAGTTACTTAGTTTTGAATATCCCTTTTCAACCAAAAACGTTTTAAATTTGTGTTGAATCTCCTCTTACAAACACAAAACAGTTTACATTTTGTTTTAAACTCCTCTTACAACACAAAACATTTTCATTTGTTTAATCATCCCCTTACAACACAAAAAATTAATTTGGTTTAATCATCCTCACAACACAAACTTACATTATGTTAATCATCCTCTTCAACACAAAACAGTTACAATGTTGAATACCCTTTCAACACAAAACGTTACATTTTTTGTTGAATACCTTTACAACAAAAAACAGTTTCATTTTGTTTAATCATCCTTACAACACAAAACATTAATTTGTGTTGAATCCCCTTTACAACCAAAACAGTTACTTAGTTTGAATATCCCTTACAACACAAAACAGTTACCTTTTGTTGAATCATCCCTTACAACCAAAACATTACATTTGTGTTGAAAAACCAATTACAACCAAAACATTCATTTTGTTGAATCATCCCTTACAAAAAAAACGTTACATTTGTGTTGAAACATCCTTTACAAAACAAAAATTACTTTTGTGTTGAAAAATCCTTTCCAAAAAAAACAGTTAATAGTGTTGAATATCCCCTTACAACAAAAAACATTTCATTTGTGTTTAATCATCCTCTACAAACAAAAACAGTTACATTATGGGTTTATTTATCCCTTACAACACAAAACAGTTACATTAGTTTGAACTTCCCTTACAACACAAAACGTTACATAGTGTTAATCTCCTCTTTCAACACAAAAATTACATTTTTTGTTGAATCATCCTCTTACAACACAAAACAGTTACTTTGTTTTGAATCATCCCTTACACACAAAACATTCATTTGTGTTTTAATCTTTCCCCTTTTCAAACAAAACATTACATTAGTGTTAATCATCCCTTTTCCCAAAAAAAAACATTACATTTAGTGGTTGAAACATCCCTTACAACACTTTAATTTTTTAACTTTTAAAAAAAAATTTTTTAACTCCCCTTAAACCCCAAAAAAATTTTTAATTTCTGACAACCAAAAAAAATTTAAACCTCTTAAAAAAAAAAGTTTTTAGGGGAAATATTTTAAACAAAAAAACGTTTTATTTAATACCCTTTAAAAAAAAACTTTAAAGGGAACACCCACAACCAAAAAGTTTTGAACTCCCTTTTCCCCCAAAACGTTTTTTAATACCCCTTTAAAAAAAAACGTTTAAGGGAAACCACAACACAAAACTTTTTTAAAAATTTTAAAAAAATTTTTTTTACAAAGAAAAGTTTTTTTTTAAAAAGAAAAGCACCAAAAAAAATTTAAAATCTTTGTTTCCCAAAAAAAAGAAACCTTTTTTTAAAAACGAGGTAAGAAAAAAAGTTTAAGAAACACAGCACAACCAGCGTTTTTAGCTGTCACAAAAATCTTTTTAGAGGTAAGAAAAACGTTTAAAACAAACACAGACAACCGCGTTTTGGGCCCGTCACAAAACGTCCAAAAACGAGGTTTAAAAAAAACGTTTTTAAACAAGACACGCACAACCAGCGTTTTGAGCTGTCACAAACTCTTAATACGAGGAAAAAAAAACGTTTAAGCAAGACACAGCACAACCAGCGTTTTGAGCTGTCACAAAACGTCTTAATCCTTAATACGAGGTAAGAAAAACGTTTAAGCAAGACACAGCACAACCAGCGTTTTGAGCTGTCACAAAACGTCTTAATACGAGGTAAGAAAAACGTTTAAGCAAGACACAGCACAACCAGCGTTTTGAGCTGTCACAAAACGTCTTAATCAAGTTGCAGGAAGCGTTTAATGATGGTTCTGCGACACTGTATTACTTATTATACTTTAATTACTGTCACAGTTACTGATTATGTACCTGGTCTGGGTCTCCAGACCAGTCTCTTACGTGGGTCTCCAGACCAGTCTCTTACGTGAGTCTCCAGACCAGTCTCTTACGTGGGTCTCCAGACCAGTCTCTTACGTGGGTCTCCAGACCAGTCTCTTACGTGGGTCTCCAGGCCAGTCTCTTACGTGGGTCTCCAGACCAGTCTCTTACGTGGGTCTCCAGACCAGTCTCTTACGTGGGTCCCATACCATCTCTTACGTGGGTCTCCAAAACCAGTCTCTTACGTGGGTCTCCAGGCAGTCTCTTACGTGGGTCTCCAGGCCGTCTCTTACGTGGGTCTCCAGGGCCAGTCCCCCTTACGTGGGTCTCCAGACCAGTCCTCTTTCGTGGGTCTCCAGACCAGTCTCTTTTCGTGGGTCTCCAGACCAGTCTCTTACGTGGGTCTCCAGGCCAGTCTCTTACGTGAGTCTCCAGACCAGTCTTTTACGTGGGTCTCCAGACCAGTCTCTTACGTGGGTCTCCAAACCAGTCTCTTACGTGGGTCTCCAGACCAGTCTCTTACGTGGGTCTCCAGACCAGTCTCATACGTGGGTCTCCAGACCAGCCTCTTATCTGGGAATCCAGACAAGTCTCTTACGTGGGTCTCCCAGACCATCTCTTACGTGGTTTTTTTTTTTCCAGACCAGCCTCTTACGTGGGTCTCCAGACCAGCCTCTTACGTGGATCTCCAGACTAGCCTCTTACGTGGGTGTCTCCAGACCAGTCTCTTACGTAGGTCTCCAGACCAGCCTCTTACGTGGGTCTCCAGACCAGCCTCTTACGTGGGTCTCCAGACCAGCCTCTTACGTGGGTCTCCAGAGCAGCCTCTTAAGTGGGTCTCCAGACCAGTCTCTTACATGGGTCTCCAGACCAGCCTCTTACGTGGGTCTCCAGACCAGCCTCTTACGTGGGTCTCCAGACCAGCCTCTTACGTGGGTCTCCAGACCACCCTCTTACGTGGGTCCTCCAGACCACCTTACGGGGTCTCCAGACCACCCTCTTACGTGGGTCTCCAGACCAGCCTCTTACGTGGGTCTCCAGACCAGCCCCTTACGTGGGTCTCCAGACCAGCCTCTTACGTGGGTCTCCAGACCAGCCTCTTACGTGGGTCTCCAGACCAGCCTCTTACGTGGGTCTCCAGACCAGTCTCTTACCTGGGTCTCCAGACCAGCCTCTTACCTGGGTCTCCAAACCAACAGTTTTAGGGGTCCCTAATATATATATATAATTTATTATATATTATAAATATATATATTATATATATATATATATATTAAATATTAATTAGATGACACTGTTACTGTCTTGTGGTTAGCTAAGGTTAGGTTAGGTTAGGTTAGGTTAGGTTAGATAAGGTTAGGTTGTGGTTAGGTTAGGTTAGGTTAGGTTAGGTTAGGTTAGGTTAGGTAAGGCTAGGTTAGGTTAGGTTAGGTTAGGCTAGGCTAGGTTAGGTTAGGCTAGGTTAGGTTAAATTAGGTTAGGTTAGGTTTACGTTAGGTTAGGTTAGGTTAGGTTAGGTTACGTAAGGCTAGGTTAGGTTAGGTTTAGGTTAGGTTAGGTTTACGTTAGGTTGTTAGTTAGGTTACGTTAGGTTAGGTTAGGTAAGGTAAGGTTAGGTTAGGGTTAGGTTTTGGTTAGGTTAGGTTAGGTTAGGTTTAGGTTTAGGTTAGGTTAGGTTAGGTTAGGTTTAGGAGTTGGGTTATTTATTTTTGGTTAGGTTAGGAAAGGTGGTTGGGTTTAGGTTTGGGTTGGGGTTGGGTTTTACGTTAGGTTATTTAGGTTAGGTTAGGTTAGTTTAGGTTATTTAGTTAGGTTATTTAAATTGGGTTAGGTGGGTTTTTAGGTAGGTTGGGTTAGAAATGGGTATTTTTAGGTTACGGGTAAGTTAGGTTAGTTAGGCAGTAGGTTAGTTGGTTTAGGAGGTGGTTAGGTTAGGTTTTAAGGTTGGGGTTAGGTTAGGTTGGGTTAGGTTAGGTTTAGGTTTTGGTTAGGTTAGGTTGGGTTTTAGGTTTAGGTTTAGGTTGGGTTGGTTTAGGAAAGGCGGGTTGGTTTTAGGTTTGGTTGGTTGGGTTTACGTTAGGTTAGAAAGGTTAGGTTAGGTTGGGTTTGGTTGGGTTTGGGTTTTAGGTAATATTCAACCTCATTGAGGGGGGAAACAACGACTGCTTTTGTAAACTGAAATCTTTTACAGAATGCGAAAACTGCCTCCTCTCTCTTTCCCTACAAATTCTTCCCATGCGAATGCTCTCTTTTTCCCTTTTTTCTCAAGATTGATTTTGCCAGCTAAAGGGCCCAAACGCGCTGTTTCACCCTGAGAAAACCCAGCTGACTATACTGACCATTTTGCTCCGTAGGTGTATCATCTTCCTCCCGCGAGAACATAGTAGTTTTTTTTCCCAGCCCCGTAAAGGGAGAGTTTTGAGGCCTCCTTTTTCAATAAGTAGCACAATAATTTAAGCCAGTTGCGCAGCTGTGAGAGGCGTTTTTTAGGAATGCCAATGGGAAAGAGCAATTTGCCAACAACGCTGTAGGGACAATTTAGGTAGGGTTTTGCAAAAATATCCGACACCAGCGTCTGCTTCTAGGGGGCATAAGTTATTCCTAGCACTAAATACCCCAAAGAACACGTTAAATTTGCAGAAAACCTTACTAAGCCAGTACGATTTCAAAAGCATACAACAAAGCCGACTGCACCAAATTTTACCGACGAAACGAGCACACTGAACAAGCTATAGCGAGCTGTTAACGATCACACAATAGCAAGGCGATCAAAAGCAATGAAAACGCAAAAG
>NW_026509480.1:0-12500 GCF_026875155.1 Cherax quadricarinatus
CCATTACTAACTCCCCACTCTGTTTTTTAACTGAAAAAATCCAACTTTCCCTAGCTTTCTTAACTTGTTTAACCACCCAAAAATTTTTCTTTTTTCATTAAATTTTTTGACAGTGCCCTCCCACATTTTTCATCTGCCCCCTTTTCACCCTCTCACCACTCCCCTTCCCCTTTCTTTTACTCTCCATATACCTGCTCTTCTTTAAACTTCTGCTTTTAAAAACCTCTCATAACTCTTTTCTCTTTAACACACCCTTTACCAAATAAAATTTCCCCCCTCACCCCCCTACCCCCTTCCCCATTTAAAAACCCAAAATTTTAAAAAATTTTTAAAATTTGTTTTTAAAAAAAAAAAAAAAAAAAAAAAAAAATAATTTCCTACCCCCTTTCTGCCAATATCGTTTATATCTCCCCCGAATTTCCCCTCCCTTATTTTACACTTTAACCTCCTCTTACTTGTTTTCCCACCTTCCTCTTTTCCCATCTACCTCTTACCCCTAACTGTACACAACAAAAATAAGACCCGATTTTCCCATTGCCCCCATAAACATGTACATCCTGGACCTACCCATCAACCTTTTACCCCCAAATACATAATCTAACAAACACTTTCTTTAAATGCACACATCCCTTGTATATTTATTTACCTCTTTTTCATAAAAATGTGTTACTTTTTCCCCCCAAATTCTTTCTACACAAGCTCAATTAAAGGCCCCCATTTACATTTACCCCTGGCACCCAAAATTTCCCTACACTCCCCCCATAAAAATTTTTACCCACTTTTACATTAAAATCCCCAACCACCATTACTCTCACACTTTTAAAAACTCCCCACCATTCACTCAACTTTTTCCCAGAATTCTCCTCCCCTCACTTCTCTCTCTCCGGGTCATACACCTTACTATAACCCTTTTCACATCCAATCTTTATTTTCCCTCCACAAAAACCCTTTGAATTTAACATTTTAGTCCCCTTTTTTTCCTGCCAAAAAACCTTTTCCTTCAACATTTTTGCTACTCCTTCTTTGCTCAAACTCTATTGAAACCCCTGACCTAACCCCTTTATTCCTCTCCATTGAAAATCCCCACCCCCCCAGCTTTGTTTCACTTAAAGCCAGGGCATCCCGTTTTTTCCTCTTCAAAAATCCACAATCTCTCTTTCTTATCATTTTTCACAACATCCACCACTTCAGACTTCCCATACGTAATACGTAACAATAATTCAAAATGCTGCCAATTTGGGGCAGCCAATGGGGAAAAAATCCAAGGAGTCCACATGTTTACACACCCTGGGGGGCAGTTCCTCGTGCTAGCTTGCATTTTTTTTTTTTTCAGCATTTGGCCAAATTTCTTTTTTCTAACCATGCATCCTAAGAAATAAGTGCAAAAGACAGCCTGGGAAAAAAAGAGGATGATTTCCATGGAATTAAAGAAAAATTGTATATTTTAATTTCAGTATAAAAAAACAAATTGTATGATTAACTCAGGATAAGGTGTAGCATTAACCCTTTGATCACAGGCCCTCTCCGGGCTCGTTCTCAGGGGGGCCAAATTTCAAAAAAAAAAAAATTTTTTTTCTTAGACAAGATGAGAATCTTTTTCCTGATCATAATAAAACCAAAAGTATAATTTTTAAATGGAAAACTTACGGAAATGCTCTCGCAAATTTAGGGGTCTCAGCAATGTTTACGCAGGGTGATTTTCCCCCATTTAAAAAGCCCTTTTTTGGGGCCATTCTACGTACTATCGACAAAAAACATAAATATTTCATTAGAGCTCCCTTTTTTTCTATCGAATGATGCAAAAAAACCACCATTTCCCAAAATTTCAACAAATCCAGTAAGTGATCAAATTTTGCTTTTTTCCCAATTTCACACAAATTTAAAAAGATACCAATTTCCGAATGGGGCCCCAAAAAAAACAAAAAAGACATTCCGGCACTAAAATGACATTTCCTCTGTTCATTAGTCATGTCCCGGGCCCCTCTTACTTTCTTTTGCTTTCCCTTTTTGAATTTTTATTCTCACAAAAAATAGAAATTTACTGTTGGGGCAGACTACTCTTAGTTAAAATGGTATAAATAATACACGCACTTGCGAAAGAATATTAGACTCACCAGTTACGTGTATGGACCTGGAAATGATTTTTTTTAAATTTTTGAATTTTTGGTAAAAATCGATCATTTCTGCTACTTTGAGCTCAATTTCAAGTTTTTTCTTTGAAAACCCATCAAAATCACCCAAATTTTCTTTTTTTTTTCCTTTCTATCAAGAACCAAGAAAACTAAATACAACATAAATCCCATACGAAAATACTGTGCAAGGTCCTGTTTTTTTCCCAAAAAAAAACGGTCAAAAGTTTTTTTTTTCATTAGCACTGTGTGCGGGGCAGGATTTTTTCATACTGGCACACTGACCACATAGACCCATTCTTTCATATGTAGGCCTCCGCTTTCTCCCACTAGATTTGGGGGTCAAGAATTTAGGTGACTAGTACCCCAAAAACCCGGGGAATAACCATACTAACGGCCGAAACCCCCAAAGGGTTAAGATGTAGCAAGTTATTTAAGAAATTTAAAGGGATAGAAAAAGGACAAAACCCCCAGAGCACCCCCCACCCACCCCACACACCATCATATTATGGCCTATTTTTTTATTCTGGTATATACATTTTTACCGTTAATATATTTTTTATTATGTCATATTAATAATTGTGATACATAAATAAGCCGAGAGTTGATAGTGTTAATAAAAAATTTTTTGTCCTGCCGCTGGAAGGGTTAATGGCATTTAAATTAAAACCCTTTTCAGGGTCCGTTCCAGATCTATGGCTTTTTTTCGGGGTCCAAACCATAGATCTACACCAAAATCAGCACACAATTTAGTGCGAAAATGCTGGTAGGCCTACTTGTAGAGAAGGGCTGGGGTGGTGTGGGGCTCCGAAAAAAAAATTCTAGTTTCCCGCATAGCATTGTGGAAACACCGCTCTTCCCCTTGTTCACCATGCCTTGTCCAAGGAAAGCTCCCCCCAAAGGGAAAATTGGGGACCTCCTCTTCCTGTCTGATAATCTGACTCTGATGGAAGTGGAAATAAGACAATTTTTTGGTTTTTGATCATTTTGTGCCCAAAAGGAATGACCAGGACATCGATAATAGGCAAAAACCCGACATCCCAACCTTCTACCTCTGGTGTGGGCACTCCCAGCACGCAGTTGACCTCATCCGTGACCAGGCCCTGACTTCAAAATGATTATAGTGACGGGGTTTGGATTTTTTTTGCTCTTGAGACATTCAAGTATGATAGGAAAACATTTTCACCAGTGAAGCCGGGATATACGCCGCCGCATGCCTCGGGTAGTGTTTCCTTAGCGTGACCAGGGGACAGAGTACCCCCATACACCTTGGCCCTACACCAAAATAGACAGGAAAATGAGGTTTGGTAAACTTTGGCATGGAAAAACAAGGCATCAGTAGGGGTGGAGTGGTGATGGTAGGCCACAGCCTGCGTGACTCCCACCCAGGCGGGGACCCACGCTGTTGACTCCTCATTTTTAAGGGAAAAAGGAGCATCAGCCACCACCCACCAAAACCCCAAAACACCACTCAACAACCATGATGCCCAAAACCCACCAGAAAAAAAAAAACATCCCACGGTGGGGTTTGACCCCACGGTCAAGGTCTCAAAACTCCAACCCTCCTTACCAAGCCCTTTGGGTTTGGGCAGCAAAAACCCAATTTTGTTCCCAAGCCCCACCACTTGGATGACTCTCAAAGGGGAAATTTTCACCTACTTGTCCCCTTGGGGAACCCTGCCAAGACCGGAATTTTTTAAATTTATTGTTTGACCACCCCTTGAGGAAACATTGTCGGGAAAGAACAAGAAATTTGAGTAAAAACCTGCAAATACGATGTAATCGCCAACAAGACACAGGGGGGATAAGAGACATTTTTACCAAAAAATGTATTTGCTTTTTGCAACATAATGCTTATGCCTCTTTCTATAAGCAAATAAAAAAGCTAATGGGCCACAGATCGCTAATTTTACCCCGGTCCCTTTATGAAATCATCCCAGTAACAGGTTTTTCTTACTGTTACTATGTTGCACTTCTCGACAAAACCCCCTGACAGAAGTGACAGTTTACAAAATTAGAAATTTTTTATGATCTGAAAGAAAAATCAACTGTACTTTATCCATTCAAAAATCTTGTCTGCGAATTTTTTTTTTTGTTCAAAGGTAACTGTCATTTAAAAAAGTTAAAAACCGACAAGAGGGAAAAACTTTTGGGATAAAACTTTTTTTACCCTATATTTTGCGTGGCCAATTGGGCATTGTTGTATACACGGGGAAATAAAACATTGAAAAACCAGGGGTTATTGGGGATTTTAGGGGGGATGTATGAGAAGCAGATGGGACCTTTCCTTGGAAGGGGGATACATTTATATACTGAAACTGACACAAGCCCTTTACTCATGATTTCTTCGAGTGAACAAAACAAGTGGCACAGGCGTTCTAATCATAAAAGAATGCCCAGGTTCAACGCAGGTGCCGGGGGATGAGGGGCCATGTTTTTCTGCCATGACATCAGGTTACGGGGCATGACAAACGAGATTCACATTTTTGACAAACCCTTCACCCCCTAAAAAAAATGCAAGACAGTGGGAAAGTTGATAAATGACTAATGAACATATTCGAAAACCATACAATGATTGATTTACACAAAACAGCGATTGGGGTGACAAATGACATGCAGATTGCTTTTTTGATTGGTTCATAAAAATTTACAATGGTACATGAAAATTTTTTCCTCCGTGGACATTTCAATCTCAATCATATACGTAATTGTACCAGGTGAAACTGGCAAAAGACCCCCTAGGGGAATTTTTTTTTGCTGTTTCAACAACTCATAATGAAGTACCAGGGAAAAACACTTGCTAACAACAAAGGCCCGAACCCTCAGGATATACCCAAGCGGAGGGGGAAAGGGGATCATTTTTATAATCAGCTTTCCCCAACTAAGAAGAAATTTTCTCAGAAGATGCTTGTCTGGCACAAACAAACGACGCAACAAAGACGCAAAGCACTTGGGTTTTTTGGCGAGGAATGTAAGGTACCCTGCCCATGGGGGCCTTGTTTCAAGGGGTTTTCACAAGCCCGCATTTTTAAAAAAATATCCAGGATTGAAATTTAAATTATATGACATTAGTTTTTACAAGATTTTTACATGTTTATTGTAATAAACAAAAGTGGTAAAAAATAATATATAAAACTTTTGTGCAGTTTTGGTTCAATACAGTGATTTATATAATACATTATAACGAAGGTCTCCCCAGGCCCCAAAAGTTAGTAGGGAAAAAAAAAAACTATAAAAAAAGTAAAAATAAAGTAATGCCGTATTGGAAATCGTTGATTTTCCCTACCCCCCCCATTTTTGGGGCAACTTCCTGCAATGATCCGGTAAGTATGACAGAATTTTTTTTTATTACCTTTCCAAAAAAATTTTCTTTTAATTTTGTAAAATTTTTTTTTTTTTTATTTATTTCAAAATTTTTTGGGCGTGGGGGACCCCTTTCGATTTTGGCCTTGGACCCTGAAAAAGGGTTAATTTAAATGAGGGAAATTTTTTTTGATAAATGACTTTTTCCTCAAACCTTACTCTTTTCCCGTAATCCTTTTAATTTCTTGGAGGGTATGCAAAAGAAAAAATTAAAAGTGAAAAAAGGAAAAATAAGGTTATGAGGGTAACAAAAAGATTTGTGATGAAAAATTGGTTCAATTGGGGGGGAGAGAGAAAAGGGGGAGGTGAATGTATCAATATTTGGGGGAGAACGGTCAGCGATTTGGCTATAAAATGAGGGGAATCATAGAATTGAGGGGAAAAGGTGAGGGTGCACTAGGGGGCTGTGGAGACAAAGAACTTTGTCCTTGGAGGCAAAGAGGGGGGAAAGTAGAAGGGATAGTTTTTTTTTCCAAAGCCTTTTATGGGTGTGAAGCATGAGGATAAAAGTTGCAGCGAGGAAAGGGGTGGGAACAGGGGATGCTGTCCCGAGGGGAATGTGGGTTGGGAAATAATGCAGAAATTCGTAGTTTGGAAGTTAGGAGGGGGTCGGGGTTACCAAAACTGTTTCCAGAGGGCTAGGGAAAGGTTTTTGAGGTGGTTTTGGACCGTAGAGAGAAGGAGCAAACAAATGACTCAAGGTTATCAGTCTTAGTGGAAAGGGAAGGTGGGTAGGGGGGGGGGGCCTAGGAAAAAGGGTTTGGGGGAGGGGTAAAGGGGGTTTTGTGTTGAGGGGGTTTTGGACTTCCACAGGCATGCGTCGTTTTTGTAGGAGTGAAGGGGATAAATGGTTTTAATATTTTATTGCTGTTTGGAGTTGACAAAATAACATTTATGAAGGGTTCAGGGAAACCGCAGGCCGGGCTTGAGTCCTGGAGATGGGAAGTACAGGGCCTGCACTCTGAAGGAGGGGTGTTAATGTTGCAGATTAAAAACTGTAGTGTAAAGCGCCCTTCTGGCAAGACAGTGATGGAGTGAATGATGGTGAAAGTTTTTCTTTTTTGGGCCCCCCCTGCCTTGGTGGGAATCGGCCAGTGTGATAAAAAAAAAAAAAATATAGAAAGATCAGGGAAAACGGATTAAACTTGTAAGTCAAGGTTCCGCTGTAGTACATATTTGCCAAATTGACGTATGCCAGTGTGCGCTTCAGGGGGCAGTTTTGCTTGAGTGATGTTGTCATGGTTGTCCATGGGGTTTTGTCTGATTTCATGAGTTGTTTCATCACCAGGTGCTACTGCATTGTCTCCATCCTGTCTCCTAATTCTGATTTTCATTTATCTGTATATGTTAAATTTCTGAAATTTAACTTATACAGTAGTAACCATCTTCTTCTTTCAACAAACCGGCCATATCCCATTGAGGCAGGGTGGCCCAAAAAAGAAAAATGAAAGTTTCTCTTTTTGACGTGTGGTAATGTATACAGGAGAAGGGGTTACTAGCCTTTTGCTCCCGGCATTTTAGTTGCCTCATACGACATACATGGCCTACAGAGGAAGAATTCTGTTCCACTTCAACATGGAGATAAGAGGAAATAAACAAGGACAAGAACTAGTAAGAAAAATAGAAGAAAACCCAGAGGGGTGTGTGTATATATATGTATATATGTATATATGTGTATATATATATATATGTATGTGTATATGTATAGTCCCTTTATATAAAGGGAAAGGGGACAAAAGAGATTGTAAAAATTATAGAGGAATAAGTTTTACTGATATACCGGAAAAGTATCCGGAAAGGGTTATAATTGAAAAAATTAGAGGTAAGACAGAATGTAGGATGCGGTGAGCAGGGAGGCTTCAGAGTGGGTAGGGGATGTGTAGATCAAGTGTTTACTTTGAAGCATATAGTGAACAGTATTTAGATAAAGGTAGGGAAGTTTTTATTGCATTTATGGATTTAGAAAAGGCATATGATAGTGGATAGAGGAGCAATGTGGCAGATTTTCCCAAGTATATGGAATGGGTGGTAAGTTACTAAATGCTGTAAAGAGCTTTTATGAGGATAGTGAGGCTCGGGTTAGGGTATGTAGAAGAGAGGGAGAATACTTCCCGGGTAAAAGTAGGTCTTAGACAGGATGTGTAATGTCACCATGGTTGTTTAATATATTTATAGATGGGGTTGTAAAAGAAGTAAATGCTAGGGTGTTCGGGAGGGGGGTGGGATTAAATTATGGGAATCAAATTCAAAATGGGAACTGACACATACTTTTTGCTGATGATACTGGCTTATGGGAGATTCTTAAAAAATTGCAAAGGTTAGTGGATGAGTTTGAGAATGTGTGTAAAGGTAGAAAGTTGAAAGTGAACATAGAAAAGATAAGGTAATGAGGGTATCAAATGTTTTTAGATAAAGAAAAATTGGATATCAAATTGGGGAGGAGGATTTGGAAGAAGTGAATGTTTTCAGATACTTGGGAGTTGACGTTTTCGCGGATGAATTTATGAAGGATGAGGTTAAATAAAAGAATTGATGAGGGAAAAAAGGTGAGTGGTGCGTTGAGGTATATGTGGAGTCAAAAAACGTTATCTATGGAGAAAAAGAAGGAATGTATGAAAGTATAGTAGTACCAACACACTTATATGGATGTGGAAAAGCTTGGGTGGAAAATGCAGCAGCGAGGAGACGGTTGGAGGCAGTGGAGATGTCCTGTCTAAGGGCAATGTGTGGTGTAAATATTATGCAGAAAATTCGGAGTATGGAAATTAGGAGAAGGTGTGGAGTTAATAAAAGCATTAGTTAGAGGCAGAAGAGGGGTTGTTGAGTGTTTGGTCATTTAGGAGAATGGATCTAAGTGGAATGACATGGAAAGCATATAAATCTATAGGGGAGGAAGGAGGGGTAGGGGTCATCCCCAAAAGGTTGGAAAGAGGGGGTAAGGAGGTTTTGTGGGCAAGGGGCTTGGACTTCCAGCAAGCGGGCATGAGCGGTTTAGGAGTGAAGGGAGACAATGATACTTGGGACCTGACGATCTGTTGGAGTGTGAGCGGGGTAATATTTAGTGAAGGGATTCAGGGAAACCGGTTATTTTCATATATGGGATTTGAGTCCTGGAAATGGGAAGTACAATGCCTGCACTTTAAAGGAGGGGTTTGGGATATAGGCAGTTGGAGGGATATGTTGTTTTATCTTTATACTAATTTGCTTCTAACTGTTGTATTCTGAGCACCTCTGAAAAAGCAGTGATAATGTGTGAGTGTGGTGAAAGTGTTGAATGATGTTGAAAGTATTTTCTTTTTTGGGGATTTTTCTTTCTTTTTGGGGCCACCCTGCCTCGGTGGGAGACTGCTGCCAAAGCAGCAGTAAAAAAACATTCGCCTAGAAGCTGCCAGTTTACTCCAGCCACACCAACTGAGCTTTGGGGCCCTCAAGGCAGTGAAGCGGCAGCTCATGGGGAAAGGGGCCTACTTCAGGGACATACCAGAAGACAAGCCGTAGTCAAACTTGATTTTAGAAATGCCTTTAATATGGTAAAAGAGATGCTGTCTTGCCACTGTTCGGGATCGCTTCCCCAGTCTTTTTCCCTTCATTTCAGCCGGCTACAGCAAACCCTCAATTCTTTTGTTTGGAGAACATGAAATTCTCTCATCAAAGGTGTTCAGCGGGGTGACCCACTAGCTCCACTTCTCTTCTGCTTGGCAGTAAGAGAACTAACTTCCAGCCTACGCAGCGAGCTCAACATCTGGTACCTGGATGATGGCACTCTGGCAGGTACTGAAGAGTCCCTGGAGGGGACCTACAACGGGTGAAAACCACAGGGAGAAGACTTGTGGACTTCTTTCCTCAATCCCTCCAAGTGTGAAATCCTCACAGCAAACCAGGAAATAATCAATGCTGTGCGAAGAATCCCCCCAGAAGTCTCTACTACCACTCCGTCCAACAGTAACCCTCTTGGGAGCACCGCGGGGTCCCCGGGCCATCGACACAGTCCTCAAGGACAAATTGAATGACCTGATGAGAATGGAGGAGAGAATAAGCAATTTTGATGCCCATGATGCTCTGTATCTCCTCACAAGGTGCCTTACTATTCCAAGACTCACTCACTTCTTCAGGTGTGCACCCTCTTTTGACAACCCAAACACTCGACGAATATGACGCACACCTAAAGGTCAACCCTTAAGAAGGCACTGAACCTGTCACTAGAGGATCAGCAATGGGATCAGGCAACCCTTCCAGTAACGACTGGAGGTATAGGGGTGCGCAAAGCAACGCATGTTGCTTTACCTGCTTTTCTGTCTTCGTGTTTGGTTTCCCCATTGCATTAGTCAAGAAGATTGTTCCCGAACGCTGAGAACATGTAGGAGCTCAAGACCCGGTTTACTGAAGCACGATTCGATGGGACACCCTTACAAAATTCCTCCAGTAACCAGCTCCTCCCAAAGAACACAAACGGCCACTGGGACAAACCGATCATGGAAAAAATCGCCAACACAGTGCTCTCCAACGCCTCAGGAAAGGAAACAAAGCTCGTCTCCCGGGCAGTGAAGGGCACCACACTCAGGAGTTTTCCCCTGTTTGCTGTTCCCAATTCCTCCATGGGCACTCGACTAGACCCACGGGCCATTGGGATTGGTGTTGCTCTTCGCCTAGCCACCCCCGTCCTCACCGAACAAAGTGTATTTGCGGCAGGGCGACAGCTGATCAATTCGGACTTCATGGTCTCGTGTGTCACACAGCAGAAGGGAAGTATGCCAGGCTGAGGAGGTCAATGACATTATAAAGAGAAGCCTCGCCACAGCCCGTTGCCCAGCTCAACGGGAACCCCAAGTGCAGAGGTCTGACGGAAGTCTAAAGTGTCCTGATGGAGCTACTGTGCTACCTTGGAAGGATGGAAAGCAGATTGCCTGGGACTACACATGTGCCCCACATTGGCAGACACCTACTTGCCATACTCCATAGTGGAAGGGGTGGAGCTGCCAGCCACAGGGAGACTCAGAAGATCCGCAAATAGAAAACCTTCCCCCAGCTATAACTTCATCCCAATAGGGTCAGAGACCCTTGGAGCATGGGCAAATGTGCTCTAAATTTCCTAATAGAGCTGGTGAAAAGCTCTCATAGAAACCAAGGACCACAGGGCAACCAGCTTCCTCTTTCAGAGACTCAGTGTTGTGATCCAGAGAGGAAATGCCTGCAGCATTCTGGCACGCGGCCCACCGCCGGGGAGCTGGACGAAGTATTCGAGATGTAGCTCTGAGTTACCTATGTTGTTTTACTTTGTATCCTATTTTGTGAATGTTTTGTCAATGTATTTTGTCTTTAAATAAAAATATATTTAAAATATAGGGGGTGGTAAGGGGAAAATTCTCAAACAGCTTCAGGAGAATCTTTAGTTTTCCCTGAAGCAAGTTTATTCTTTTCCTGAGGATGAGGGTCCCTATAACAGTTCTAGAGGTGGTACCTCCCTCTATATATATATATGTATAATATATATACAGTGGACCCCGCATAACGAAAACCTCCGAATGTGACCAATTAGTAAGTGATTTATGTAAGTGTGTTTGTACGTGTAATGTTTGGGGGTCTGAAATGGACTAATCTACTTCACAATATTTCTTATGGGAACAAATTCGGTCAGTACTGGACCTGATCATACTTATGGAGTGAAAAAATATCGTTAACCGGGGGGCCACTGTATATATTTATATATTTATTTATTTTTTTATTATTATTATTTATTTATTTTTATTTATATTTCTGCATGCAAGTGTATGTGTGACCTAAGTGTAAGTAGAAGTAGCAAGACGTACCTAAAACCTTGCATTTTATGAGACAGAAAAAAGACACAAGCAATCGTACCATCAAGTAAAACAATTACAGGGTTCCGTTTTACACTCACTTGGCGGACGGTAGTACCTCCCTGGGCAGTTGCTGTCCCCACCAGCTTACTCCTGTGGAGTAGTAACCATATGCTAGATTATTCCTCGAGTGTGTCCAAGTCCTCTTGTAGTTTCCCCTTTTTTTTTTTTTTTTTAAAACTGTTTACTCATAATTTTTGTATCACCTATGCCAACAGGTAACTGACTTGCTGGGAAAATGTGAGATGTTAAACAAAGCTGCTGTTTTTGTATAACTTAGCTATTATTTAGGAATTATGAATTTGTGTTGTGCTGCTCCTATTTCCCTGTTTAGGTATCTTTTACTATTTCAGCCATGAAAAGGGAAAAACTACAGGATTTACTCTAGGATTTAAGTATTTGTATGTCTTTATATTCTGAATCAGACTAAAGTGATTTTCATTTGCAAACTCCTTGTGTTAGATATAATAATTTATATATAAAAGCTATTTACTTCTTTCAGTCTCCCAATATTTTCTTGTTGAAGAGTTGAAACATGCACCCTTCTTTCCTTTTGTAGTTCAGCCATATTTAATTTTCCAACGTACTTTTTATTGTGTAAAATTTAATTTGTTTCACTGGATTCATTCCCTCCCCCCCAAATATGGATCTTTTGCAGATTGTTACATACTTGCAATTTAGTGGGATTGAGACCAAAATAGTATCAAATACACAAAATAATTCCTGGATAAAGGAATGGACTGCAGTATAATGTGATGCATATCTGAAAAATAAAAAAATCATTTTGTTTAATTTTGTAGCTTGGTGGTCACACCTGTGGCTCTTGCAAGGGGGTTGTGGTTTAGTCCCCAGGAGGAGGATTGAGCTTCCATTGTTTCCCAGATCATCATCATAAAAATTTGCTAGTGGTTCTGAGGCTTTTCATCTCTGTAGCCTGATCTCAGACCTGGCCTTCTAAATTGGAAAGGAAATATTACAGGAAATAGGAATTACTTTTATTTAAAAAGCTCTAGGAGAGTAAAGATAATTTGGCAGTATCAAGAGGTATTGGGAAAAAACCAAATGGTAACTTGTCAGTGCTTCAACTGGTTTTCAGAACATTGCAAATAAATAGTTATGTTTTTGTTCATTTACTATTTCACATATAAATGGC
>NW_026509481.1:0-14536 GCF_026875155.1 Cherax quadricarinatus
TAGCTTAATCCTTTAACCCATAAACGCCCAAAATGTGATCACGTTCACTTGCAGCGCTCTGAATATTTCTAAAAAAAAATTTCTCTTTTTTTTAAAATGAAGAGCGTTTTTTCCCAGCACCCTGTTTTTTGTCATACACACACACTGAGTGCCAACCCCATTCTCCCCTGTTTAGGCAACTCGGCCATCGGCCAAAGGTTAAAAGTGAAAAAATAAAACATAGATTTACATTTGGAGCGCTACACAAATGTGGCGTAGATCTACTTTTAAACAGTTTAAGGGTTTAAACACATAATTGATAATCTGCAATTTTAGGTCCACTTGTGCCCTCGTAAATTGAACTCTTGCCATTTTATCTACCCCAAGCTGCGGGTCCCCAAATGCAAAAGGGGTTAAACCCCATCTCTTATTTTCTTTTATCTACCCTTTTTTTTTTTTTAACACCATCCTTTTTCCTTCCAAGGCAGGATGCCCCACAAAAAAAGAAGAAACCTTTTCATCACTCATTCCTCACTATCTTGCGAAGGATACGAATATTGATTTAAAAAAAAAATTGAAAACAAAAATCTACACCCCCCATTCAGAGTGCGGGCACTGTAAGGGGGGACCCCACTTGACGCAGGTTAGTTTCTGGGCTGCTACTGTAAACAAAAATTGCTTTAAAGTAAAACATAGTTTTTTTTTTTCATTTTCAAATGCATAACCCCTACCATCCACTTAGGGCCTGCTCAATTTACAACTTTTTCTTGGAACCAAACTCGGTCGAAGTCGATGGTGGGGTAAAACACCTGTAACATGTTTACACACATATTTAAATGAGAAATGAGCGGGCCTTAAAAAGGCAATACAGTACAGGAATTACTTATTTTCCCTTCTTACTTATAGTGGGGGTGAATATAGATTGTGGGAATCTGAAAAGGAAAAGTGCATCCTCTTTACTCCCCCCCCCTCATTCGCAAATACCCTGCACAGCAGAGATGGCATTAGAAAAAAATTATTTATATACCATGGAAGAGTGTTGCTTTTAATAATGTTCATATTTGGGGAGCAGGGCTGGATTAAGGTCATCGGGATGCAAAAAACCACCTCCCCCTTCCATTGTTTAGCTAGTAAGACTTATGACTCAATAATGCTAAAGGAAAATAAGACATTAAAAAACTGTCAAAACCCCCCTCTCAAAAATTTGCTCTCGGTGTCAAAGAATTTTGAAAAAAAAAAAAAAAAAAAAAAAATCTTGTAAATATAGAGAATTTTTCCCCCAAAATTTAAAATTTTGATGGAAAACTTATGGAATTACGCCTTGCGAAGTTAGGGGCTCGATAATATCCATTGGCGATTCCCCCCTTTTTAAGCCCTATTTTGGGCCAATTCCATTGTTCATCAACCAACCCATAGCTATTTTGCTAAAACTCTTTTTGTTCATCGTTTGATTACAAAAAAAACTGCCCATTTTACTGTTTTCAACACCCAATAAAAGTGGAGAAATGGCAATTTGGGAAAATTTTCACAAAATTTCAAAGTGTCAATTTAAAAACGGGGCCCAAAAATCAATGCACATTCCGGCCTAAAAAAAAATTTATTTTCTCTTTCATTGTAAGTCTCCAGGCCCCCTTTATATAAATTACCTTTTTTTTCAATATTGAATTTTTTTCACAAAAAAAAAAATGGGAGATTTACTGTTAGCAACTATGCATTATTGTAAATGATAAATAAATCATGCATTCCAACAATTAGGCTGACCCCTTGGGCACATTTTTTGAGTGATTAATTTTTGTATTCTGGAAAAATTTGGGAAAGATTAAACATTCTGCAAAATTTAAAGGGCAATTTCAACTACTTTTTTTTCTGGAACCAATCGTCATCTTTATTTCTATAATTTTTCTTTTATTCTTCAAACGAGACTAAGAAACCAAGAATACACCCAAAAAACCCAAAGAAAATAAACCGAAAGTTTCTATTTTAAAAAAAAAAAAAATTTTGTTTTTTTTCCCAGTATTGCTGCGTGGGGGGGGATTTTTTTTTATTGGGGCACACTTACGCATCAACCCCTTTTCATATCAGCAAAAAAATTTTTGAAGATTAAACATAGGGAGATAGGGAATCTTTATTTAGGAAAAGTTTCGCCAACAGGGCTTCTTTATCCAATACAAGAGGAAGGCTAAGGAGAGGGGAGTATATTTTTCTTCCCTCAGCTGGGGTCGATGTGTTAGTCCATCAATTTGTTTTGGGGAAATGAAGCCACTGTGTGGCCCAAATTTTTCCTGAATAAAGATTCCATATGCTGCATATTTCTCAATCTTCAAGGGGGTTTTTCAAAAATTCACACAAAAAATTTACTGCTCCTGCTTATGTAAGTGAGCTGACTGTAGTTCAAGGTACCAACTAAGCCCTGAAGGGTCTCAGGATAATTGATTATTTTGTCGAATACATTGACATTGTGATTTTTCTTTTGTGCTAAACAATGTTTTTTTAAAATGTAAACAATAGTATTTTTCTAACACATAAAAAAAAAAAATATGTGACTCAAAAAATCGTAATGACACGATTGTAGGTGTAGAAATACACCTATTTGGATGAATCAATTGTCTAGTGGTCTAGTGGCAAACCCGGGACGGGGAGTTTTGAGACTCTAGACCGCGGGGTTTAATCCCGCCGGGGTATGGTTTAATAAAAATATGTATTTGTATATCTTAATTCCAATGAGGCCGGAGCATATGATTGATCTAAAATTTTTAAATTGGTGATTTATTTAAAAATTGTTTGTATCCCCAACAAAAAAAAAAAAAAAAGGTAATCCACTAAAATTTTAAGAGAAAAATAAAGAAAGGAAAAATGGGTCATAGATTTACCCCTACTGAAAATAAAAAAAAACTTAAGTGGATTTCAAAAATAACTTGCACATAGTAAAAACTTTTGGACAAACATTTTTTGGGCCCAAATTTTATCCATTAATTAGTGATGTCGTTAAAAGTTTTATGTCAAACTGAAAATATCATAGGTTCTCTATGTGCGGTTATTTTTTTTAACCCTTAAATGGGGCCAAGTAGACGACGTTTTAAATCCCTAGTGCTCCAAAAGAGATCTAAAATTTTTTTTACATATTTTCAAAAGAAAAAAAAAAATGAATAAAATTTTTTTTTTTACACTTTTAAAAGTAAAAAAAAAAAGATGTACTTTTTTTTTTATACTCTCAAAAATTGAAAAAAAAGTATATATCAATTTACATTGGGGGGATCGTTTAAGAGTTAATGATAATAATACAGTGGAACCCGAGTTTCAAGGGCATCGTGTTTCGTGAATTTCGCCTTTCAGCGCCTTTTTTCGGCAAAAAATACTCATGGTTTGTGATTTTATTTGTGATTCAGCTGTGGTAAGGTACGTGTCCGGCCCTTCTCCCAGCATCAGCCCACAAACAAAGCCAGCCTCCCTCCCACACCACAGTCAGTGTGGCATTGTTTATGGGCGAGTGACCATCACCTCACGCATTCATAAGATATACGTACACTGGACCCCCGACATTCGAAGGCATTGACATTCGATAAATCCGACATTCAATGCATTTTAATGTAAAAATTTCGCTTCGACATTCGATGGAAACCCGACATTCAATACAATTCCCTACAAAAACTTTTCCATGTGTGGCCTGAACTGCCCCGTGTGTGCCAGTGTTTACAAGCCAGCCAGTGTGCGCGCATCTAAGGATACATTCGGTACATTCCATATTATCCATATTATCACTGTTTTTGGTGCTTGTTTCTGCAAATAAGTAACCATGGTCCCCAAGAAAGCTTCTATGGGCCCAACCTTCGAGAAAAAAGGTGCTAATGACTATTGAAAAGAAGAAAGAGATAATTGCAAAGTACGAAAGTGGAGTGCGTGTGCGGGGTGCATGATTTGGTAAAGAAAATTTCCTGCAACTAGTGGGGATTTTGAGTGAAGTTTGGCCACCAAAGGTTGGTTTGAAAGATTTAAGAATCGTAGTGGGATACACAGTGTGGTAAGGCATGGTGAGGCTGCCAGTTCAAGTCCTAATGGAAGGGGATTCCCCTTCTAAACACTAACACCAACCACACTCTCCCCTCCTCCCATCCCATCAATCATCACCAGATCTTCATTAAAGGTAAGTGTCAATTATTCTGTTGTTATTAATCTATTGTTATTGTAATTATTCTATTGCATTAAACTTAATATTTCATGTAAAAAATTTTTTTTCATACTTTTGGGTGTCTTGCATGGATTAGTTTGATTTCCATTATTTCTTATGGGGAAAATTAATTCGACTTGATATTTTCGACATTCGATAGCTCTCAGGAACGGATTAGTATCGAAGGTCGAGGGTCCACTGTATTCCATTTGTTTTTGTGCTTGCAACTGCTAGGTAAGCCACCATGGGCCCAAAGAAAGCTGCTAGTGCCAGCCCTTTGGTAAAGGGCTCAGAGAGGGCAGAATGTGCCCTCTTCAGGATTCTAAATATTTTAAAGATACTAAAGCGGGATTGATAAAGGCTATAATGCCAGCCAACAATAAAGTGTAGCATTAACAGTGTAGCAAGTAAGTTAAGCCATTAATCGATAGAAAAATGACGACACGAAACTTAATTCTTCCATTGTTGTTTGAGGTATATAGTGCGACTGACCAACACCATCTCTGCTGCCGCCAATCACCACCATATGAAGGTTTATCTTTAGTGGCCCTTACACCCCCAACAACAACACAACAAACACATTTGGCCCTTTCCCAAAAAAGACATTTTTTTTTCTAGAGTATGTGCCAGTTTCTATTTTTTTAAAATTTGTTTTTTTTTGTCTTTTTAAGTGAATTGTGATAGTGAACGAGCCATAGAGTTGATGTTAGTGTCATATTAAAGGACTTCTTGTCCTGTCTCCAAAACACTCCTGCCCTGCCACGTTCCTAACGTACATAAAGACTTTTATTCTACACCAAAAAGATCTTAAAAAAGGGTAGTGTGATTTTATTACTTTTTTAAACTTGATATCTCATTGTTTTCTTAGGGACTGTAAATCTAAAATTTAAGTAAAAAAATATTTTTTGTTAATACTTTTGGTCGGGAAAACGGATTAAATTTTGGATTTCCGTTATTTCTTATGGGGAAATGTTTCGCATTTGTGTTTTTTTGCCTTTCGGTGACTCTCGGAAGGATTAATCATGAAATTGGGGTCCCTGTTAATATTTTATTTCCCTAAAATACAAGGTATACAGACCATAGCGACATCATGACTTACTATTTTAAAAAAAACCATTTGTTATGCTGAGCTTTTCCCAGCAAATACGGGGAAACCCTCATTTTCGTGATTATCCATTCGAAAAATCTGACGAAGCCAAACGTACGAAATCTGAAATTATTTCCCAAAAGAAATAATGTAAACCAATTAAACCGTTCCAATACCCAAAAAAATTACAAAAAATACATTTGTAAAAATAACTATAGTTTTACTGAGAAAAAAAATATAAATGACAATGAAATGAAAAATGAACATTTAACATCACTTTTTGAAGATTTTTGTTGGCAAGGAAATGGCGATTGGGGGAGAGGGAGGGGGAGGGTTATTTTTTTAAAGGGGGAATCCTGTCCATAAGGAATCGGGTTTAGCCCATGTGGGGTTACTTTTCTTCTTTTTCCTTTACTGGCACTAGGACCAGCTCGGTCACTGGGACCCTCGCACAAAAAACTGTCCAAGAGGGCTGTTTTGGCGTCTTTTAGATTTGCCCAAAATGGACAAGGCATTTTCACTGAACATTTGCGACATGGGTTGCAACAGCTTTGGCCCGGGTGATATTCTCCCAAAACTTGCAACTCACTCCCCTTGCAGACGCCTTATCAAAGAAAAAGGACGTTCTTCCCCCTTTCCTCCCCCTTTTTCTTTATCAAAGGGCTGGACTTGGGAACTTTTTTTGGGCCCCCTGGGGGGGCTTTTTTTAGCAGTCACACCAATAAACAAGCACAAAAAACAATGTATTATTACAAAATGTTTCAGATGAACGTGCAGGGTGATGCTCACTCAATGAGAAACAAAGGCAGACTGATCTTTAATGCATGGGATGCTCTGTGTGGGGCTTGAGTGGGGGAGCAGTGAGCGGCGGACAGTTTTGGGAAGGACCATTTTCAGCTTACAAAAACGAGTGGATGTATGAAAACCGGGACAAAATTTCGATGAAAAAAGTCATCGAAAACTGAATCCCACGAAAACTAGGGGTATGGAAAAAAGGTTTGACGAGTCATTTTGCCCAGAGTGACCCACACCATTTGACTACACCCAGGGACCCATTTTTTCTGATGGGTGAAACATACATGTGTGAATCTTCCATCTGTGGGGAGTTTTTTCTTCCTCAGTTTTTTTTTTATATAACCGATATTTTCTTAGTGAAAAAAAGATTTAATTTTTTTGTGAGACATTCCTTGAAAAAAAAAATTTGGCCCGTCTTGTGATTGAACTTTTGGTTAAAATTTTATTTTTTTTTTTTTTTTAACATGTTGACCATTTCCATCAGGGGGGTGGCCCAAAAAAAAGAAAAAAAAATGTCATTCATTATTCAAGACTTTTACCATCACTTAATAATCACTGTCTTGCAGAAGCTCGATACAACAGTTTAATATGTGTTTTTATATTAACAACGGATAATATTTAGTTTAAAAACTCTTAACCGGGGAGAAATTTAGAGGGGGGTTGGAGGATTTGGAAGATGGAGGGAATATTTTGAAATATTAAGGTTTATAAGATAGGAAAACTGGATTTCATGCACTGGGCCCAAAATGTGTAACATCTTTCAGGGTAAGGAAGACCCTTGTAAGGTGGGAGGGCATAAAGGGAGTAGGGAGAATGAAAGGGGGGGGGGGGTAAACAATGGGATTGATAGGATAAAGACAAAATTTTAAAAGCTGGTGGGGATATATTTTTGGAATGGTTGTTTTTTATTCAGTAAGTATGAAAAGAGGAGGGTCCCCATTTCCTTTTTAAAGGTAAAGGGGTGAAAAAAGAGAGTGTAAGAATTGTGGGAAATAACCTTTTTAGTGTCCTGATAAATTTGGGGTAGATTTATTATTGAAAAGTTCAAGAAGATGGGAAGGACAAAAATGAAAAAGGAGACTTTGGGGAGGGTTGGGGGTGTGAAACCAAAGGGTTTTATATTGAAGCATAAAGTGAACAATATTTAGATAAGGGAAAGGGAAGTTTTAGTTGAAATTATGATTAGAAAATGTATTTGATGGGGGTAGGAAAAAATGTGCAGATTTTGCAAGTAAAGGAAAAGGGTTTAAATTTGAAAGCAGTTTGTTTTTATGAGGATGGGGGCCCCAGTTGGGGTATGTGGAGAGTGGGGACTATTTCCAGTAAAAGTAGGCCTTAGACGGATGAGTATTCACCTTTGTTGTTTAGAAAATTTGTAGATTTTTTTTGAAAAGAATAAATCCCGAAATGTCAGGGAGAGGTTTTTGGATTAAAATACTACATAAAATCTAAGCAAGGGCATTCCACAATTGCTTTTTTCTAGACACTGAAGAAAATTGCAGAGGTTGGTGGGTGATTTTGACAATGTTAAAAGAAGGAAATTCTAAGGGAAAATTATAAAAGCCCCGGGGATTTGGGGGGAAAAAAAAAATTTAAGTAAGGGAAAAATTGGGTATCAGTTGGAGGGAGGGGGCAGGAGGAATGAATTTGTTCAGATATATTTGGTAGTGAACTTGTCAGTGGATGTGGATGAAAAACAAGGGGAACTATAGAAATGATGAAGGGAAAAAGGTATGGGCATTAGGCTCTTTGAGACAAAGAAATTATCTTTGGAAGCAAAAAGGGGGGAAGTTAGAGTATAGGGTTCAGGCCTTTATGGGGATGAACATCGGGTGGTGAATGTTTCAACAAGGGGAAACTGGAGGCAGTAAGATGTGGGTCGTTGCAAGTCCAGTGTGAAATTTTGCAGAGACCCCTTTTTAAAAGATGAGCAGGGGGTTTGGGGGGGGGTTGCAAAAAGTATTTCAAAAATTGAAAGGGGTTTTTTAGGTGGTTCTGACTTTTTAGAAGGGGATGGAACAAAAGGTAGGGCAGGGGGGTTAAAATCTGTAGTGGGGGGAAAGGTGGGAAAGGGGGCCATCCGGGGAAAGTTGGATGAAGGGGAAAAGAGTTTTTTGAGGGGCTTAGATTTCCGCAAGTGGCTTTACATTTTAGAGGTGAGTGGAGGCAAGGGGTTTTAGAGTAGACTTTTTTTTGGAGTGGGGAGCAAGGAACATGAAAGGGTTTCGGGAAAACCGGTTCCCAGACTTAGTACTTTTCAAGATTAAGGGAATGATCAATGGACTCCGGCTGAGGACTGGTGCCTCAAATTCCTGATTTTAAAACCCTTTCTTCTCTGTATTAGACTGAGGAAGCCACGGGTTGGGTAAAACATTTTCCAAAAAAAGAAAACCCAAAGTTTTGCACAAGTGCCTAACTAATGTACAAAAGAACCTAAAAAAATTTTTTGTCCCTGATAACGTGTTTTGAGTTTAACTAAATTTTTCTCATTGTCATGAACCATGATTAACTTTTGAGTGACTTTTTTGTATACGGTTTTGATATTCATTGAATTATTTTTATTCATATAAATCCTTTAATTTTTTTAACATACCAGTCATCTGCCCCCAAGGAGGGGGACCAAAAAGAAAAAACATCTTTTTAAGTTTCTCTTTTTTCATTTAGAAATTTTAAAACGGGAAAGGGGCTTGAGTCCTGCAGGCAGTAAGTACAGTGGGCCTCTGAAGGAAGGGTGGGGATAGTTCAGTTTTGAACGTAGATCAACATGGGCCCCGGCAAGACGATGGACGAGTGATAAAGAAAGTGTTTCTTTTTTTTTTTTGGGGTTTATAATTAGACACAGTGCAACTCTTGGGTACTTTATTGGGGGAAACGTTTCGCCACACTTTGGGTTCATCGTCCATAAAGGAAATCTTTAAGAAAAGGGTTGCCCGCAATGCCTTTGGGGCATTTAAAACAAAGAGGGGGATTTCTAGCATCGGTTCCCAGCATTTAAGTCGCCTCTTTTCATACGCATGACTTTCGATTAAAATTATTCTCGCTTCCCCATGGAGACATTTTTAATTTTTTTTTTTCAACAATCGGAGCTCCACCAAGGCAGGGTGACCCCCGAGGCGGGTGACCCAGGGGCGGGGTACCCAGAGGCGGGGGGGACCCACCGGGGGGCGGGGTGCCCACCAGGCAGGTGCCCCACCAGGCAGGGTGACCCCCGGGGCCCAGGGTGACCCACCGAGGCGGGGGTGACCCACCGGGGCAGGGGCCCCACTGAGGCGGGGGTGACCCATAAAAGCGGGTGACCCACCGGGGCTGGTGACCCCCCGAGGCGGGTACCCCCCGAGGCGGGGTGACCCCCCCGGGGCGGGTGACCCACCGAGGCGGGGGTTCCCACCGGGGCGGGGTGACCCACCGACAGGGTGCCCCCCGAGGCAGGTGACCCCCGAGGCGGGGACCCCCCGGGCGGGTGCCCCACCGAGGCGGGGTGACCCAAAAAAGATAGAAAATCCCCAAAAAAGAAAATATTTCATCTCATTCAACACTTCCCACACTACACATTATAAACGTTTTTGCAGAGGTGCTCAGAAAAAAACAGTTTAGAACATAACGTATAAAGATACACAACATATCCCCCCAAAATGCAAAATCCCAAAATCCTCCTTTTAAAGTGCAGGCATTGTACTTCCCATTTCCAGGACTCAAGCCGGCAAAAAAAAATAAAAGTTTCCCTGAATCTTTCACTCAAATTACCCCCTCACACTCCAACAGCAGATGGATTTATAAGGTGATTAACTAGAAATTTATGAAGGAAAGAAGGCGAGTGGTGCGTTGAGGTACTTTTGGAGACAAAAAATGCTATTTGGAGGGAAAGAAGGAATGTATGAAAGTTAGTAGACATCTTAAATATTTTTTGTATAAATTATGGGTAACTTTTTTTTTTTTTTTTGAATGTTGTACAGTGGCCCCCCCGCATACCGATTTAATCAGTGAAAAGGGGGGGCCCCTTGGTATGCAAATAATCGGTATGCAAATGAATTTTCCCCTAAGAAATAAGGAAATCAATTAACCTTGCAAAGACACCCAAAAGTATAAAAAAAAAAATTTTTTACCACGAATTTTAATTTTAATAACACAAACGAAAAAGGCAGCACACTTACATGACACTTACTTTTTAAGATCGGGTGATGATTGAGGGGATGGAGGAGGGGAGGAGAGTGTTAGGTTTAAAAGGGAATCCCCTTCCTTTAAGACTTGGGTGTCGAGCCCTTTTTTGGGGGTTTATTTCCCCTTCTTTTTTTAATCCCCTAGGACCATTCAGGTCAATTTTTTCCAAAACATATCTGCCATAGGGGCCCTGTCCTTCTTCCCTTTTATGACTTCCTAAAGTGTTTAAAAACTTTGTCAGTGAAACGGGTTTGCCAACAGGGCTTGAAATGCTGTTGAGGGTGATTTTCATCAAAAAAGGTTTTGCACTTCACCACTTGCACACATTTTTATCTTTGTATGGCAACTTCTTCAATTTCTCTCTCCCCCCTCTGAACCATTTTCCTCGGGTCGGGCCTCTTCCCTTTAAAGTTGATCTTCAGTCATCAGGGGTTTAGTTCTTCTTGTCCTCCCCCACCAAATTTTCCCACATCCTCCCCACTAACCCCCAAACCCCCCAAGGACTTCCCAATGCCACAATGGATTCCTAAACTGGCAAATCCTCTCAGGGTTACCCCTAAAACCCTTTTCAAAACCCCTTTTGTCTACACATTCTGCCACAGTTTCTTCCAAGCAGAGTTCAAGGCTTCTTAGTCACTCCCCCCAACCTTACCTAAAGGTTTACAAATTGAGGATTTAAATGCTCTCCCCAAAAAACTCCTTAAGAGTCATTGGGTTTTCGGGGTCACTAAAAGCACCTTTTAAACAGAGCTTTTGTGTACATTTTTTTTAAAATTTTGAAATAACTCGGTCATGGGCTCGGAGGGATGGTAAAGGCAAAAACTTGTTTTAATGAATTTCAGTCCCCTAAAGCCCCTCTGCCACGCTGTAGGATCCCGGGGGCATTGTCAACCCAGAGGCACTAATTCTAATTTTTTTTTCATTAGGTAATCTTCACATTTGGGGGGAAATGCATGGTTAACCAGTCATAGAAAAAAGTCCCTATGACCCCTGCCCTTTCGTTTGCCCCCACAGCACAACAATTTTTCCCTTTAGGCATTTTTTGCCTGAAAGCCTGGAGTTTCAGAGGATACACTAATAATGCTTAATTTGCAACACCAGTACATTGGGAAAACCCTCAACAAATAACCCGTCTTTCATAGGCTTATGTCCTGGGTGCCTTTTTTCCCCCTATAATGTAGGTCCTGCTTGGCATTTTTTTTTCCCAAAACAGGCCTGTTTCATCACAATTAAACACTTGTTAGGTTTTAGTCCTTCAGTCTCTAGTACTCCTTGAATTAAGCCATATTTTTCAGCCGCTTTGTGTCCAACTGGCAGCCTCACCATGCCTTATCGCACTATTATGCCCTACCCTTTTAAATCTCCAAACCAAACCTTGCTGGCCTTTAAAATTTACTACACAGCATGTTGCAGGCTTTTTTTAAATCCTCATGCAACTTCCCACCTTTTTCCCCCTTATGATCGCTTGAGAGACGCTTTCCCCCTTTCTAGGTTTTTCATTTATCCACACCAATAAAAGTCTCTCAACATCTTCCATCACTTGCATTTTGTTTCGAAAACACAGTTAAACCTTTGGCAAGAACAGCTTCCTTGATTCCTTTCTGGTGCCCACAATAGTAGCGATGGTTGATTGGGGTTTCTTGTACAACCTGACCAGGTCGGCGATACCACTCCACTTTCATACTTATCAATGACTCTTTCTTCATCTCTATTGGAATTCTCACCCTTATTGCTGTAGGTTTGGCACTGAAGCTTTCTTGGGGCCCAGGGCCCACTTATTTCCAGAAAAAGCACCAAAAACCCACTGTAATAATACGAAAAAATTCCGATTGTATCTTGGATTTTTACGCGGGGCTGGCTGGTAAACTATGCCATTTGGCGGCACATGTGAGGCTGGCTGAGGGCCCACATTGGATGCGTCTCGGACGAAAATCGGTGAGCGGGTTTTTAAGCGGTATGCGAGGCAAAAAATTTGCGATTAAAGCAAGCGGTATGCGGATTAATCGTTATGTTGATGCCAACGGTATCCCGGGGTCCACTGTACTAGCCTTAATCCTTTCGGGTCGGTCCCGTTGTATCACAGCTTTGAAGTGAGTGGCGGCCCGTAATACAACACCTTGAGCTCAATTCACTTAGATAAGCTGCGAGTGATAAATTTAGCCTAGATATGAGAGAACGGGTTTCTGTGCAGTAAGTGTGTACCAATACAAAAAATCCTGCAGCAAGCAGTGCATAATGAGGAAAAAAAACTGCGACCGTTTTTTTTGGTGCATAACAGTGACTTTTGGGTGTATTTTCATACATTTTTATGGCGCATTCTCGGTTTCTTGGTCTCAATTTGATAGAATAGAAGATATAGAATAAAAGATGATTTTGATTTGTTTTAGAACTGTAAGAGTTTAAATTGAGCTCAAGTAGCTGATATTCAGGAGTTTCACAAATGACATCACTCGTCCAGTACATGCCAACTTGTTGGGCTTTAAAATGCGTTCACAATGTGTTGACATTATTTATACAATTATTACAATAAGCAGTAGTCTGCATAACAGTAAATCTTTTATTTTTTTGTGTGAATAAAAATTCCCAAAAATGAAAAGCAAGTGTAATCTAAGAGGCCTGGGGGACTTGACTAATAAAAAGAAAAAATGTTATTTTAGTGCCAGGGAGTTTGCATTGTTTATTCTGGATCCCATTTTGAAATTGGCAATTCTTGAAATTTGTGGTGAAATAGGGGAAATTAACCCTTAAACTGTCCAAAAAATACATCTAAGTTGACGTGGCGTAGCGCTCCGACCCCTTTATTTCTCCATTTTAAAGCTTGTAAAATCAGACGTAGATCTACGTTCGAGCACTATGCACATCATCATAGATCTGCGTTTGACAGTTTAAGGGTTTAACAATTTCTGATCACTTGGGTAGTTGAAATAGGTTTAAAAGGGCAGTTTCTTGTACTCAGTAGAATAGAAGGAATAATGGTTGACTGGAACAATGGAATTGGCCCAAAAATAGGGTGCAAAGTGGGCCCAAATTGCCAGTGCCTAAATATCACTGAGACCACAAATTTGAGAAAGCATAATTTCGTAAGTTTACATCAAATTTTGTACTTTTGGTTTCATTGCCTTCGGAAAAAGTTTTTTTTTTTTTTAATTCTTCAACTCTGAGAACAAATCTGATAGTAGGCGTCTCGACCCTGAAAGGGTTAGGAAGGGTTTTAAACTTGCCTGGAATGTATGCAGAAACAGGGGCTCTCCATATTAATCCAATTCTCATTAAAATTTTTAAATAAGTCTGTGTAACAAATCCCAAATAAATTATTTATTTTTTTTTTTTTTATTATGTTTCACATTGGTCATCTCCCACAGAGTATGGTGACCCCCAAAAAAAAATAAACACTTTCACTATCACTACACTATCAAACCCCTTTGCCAGAGGTGTACTGATATCCCTCCAAATTGCACATAATGTCACCCATCCTTTTTATTGCAGCCCCTGTACTTCCCACCACCAGTCTCGAGTTTCAGCTAACTAATATCCCTGAATCCCTTCATAAATGTTATTATTATTATTATTATTATTATTATTATTATATTATTATTATTACACTGGAACCCTGGTTTTCATCCTTAATCTGTTCCCGAAAGTCGGTCCCAAAAACCGAAATGGACAAAAACTGAAGTAATATTTCCCATAAGAAATAATGTTTTAAACCAATTAAAACTGTTCCCGGCACCCAAAATATTAACAAAAAAATACATTTTTAGGAGAATAATTAAGCCCTACATAAGAAAACAAAAAGAAATAAATATAAAGCACTAATTTTTAATGGATAAACGAACATTTAAATCACTTTTACCTTTATTGAAGACTCTTGTTGGGGGTATTCTTTACGAGATCTTTCATGCAACTGCCTTGGCTTTTTGCAGATTATCTCCACAACACTCTCTCCCGCTAACTGTTTTTCGTTGCTCCACACCAACAACTTCTCACATCTTCAGTTGTTTGCCATCACTATCACCCTCTACCACCATCACTAGCACCCTCTACCACCATCCTACTGCTCTCTACCACCATCATACCACCCTCTACCACTAATGTTTGGATCAACTCATGGAGTATTGCTCACTGGACAAGTGACCCGAGGCAGACTGAGTCACATTAGTGTGAGTGGCAGAGCCCAGGCGTGTAGACACGTCTGATACAGTTGATTTCTGAGCAGAGGTACAAAACCCGGGGTAAAATTTCGCCCAAAAAAGTGGTCGAAATCCAGGGTTCCACTGTAATAATAATTTCTGTGAAGATGAAAACACAGTGTTGATTAATTTTACATTCCCGGGAAAAAAAAAACAATAAAA
>NW_026509482.1:0-14273 GCF_026875155.1 Cherax quadricarinatus
CCTTAAAAAACAGAGAAGCGATTTCCTCCCTTCAGATCTTCACTCTTAACTTTCCTTACTCTGATGCGCCTTCCATTACTGTGAACTACTCGCCACTTGTAGCAGGTGCTGGGTTTGCTCCTCACTGCTGGTAGCCGTTGCTGCCTCCCCAACTTCACCTCCCCACAGCGAGAGACAGACTGCACCTCGCTGCTAGAAGCCTCATTCCCCACAACTCCAGCCACCTCACACTCTCTCCCAGACCCATTGAGGTGGACCTTCAGCCTCCTAATTTCCTCCTGGAGAAGCAAGACCTCCTCCTTCAACTCTCCAACCTCAATTTTTTAAAACACTGCAGAAGCAAGCCATGCTTTGTAACCGTCCACACTAATCCCCAAAGCAGCTCAGGGTCTGTGACCTCACGTGACGACTGACCACTGAGTACTGACGACTGACCACTGAGTCTCACGTAGGTAGCACAGGCAGTTACCAAACCGAAGGGCATAGTTCTATATTGCATCAGTCCTTGGTGTGTAGGAAAAGCGGTGTACTGCTTAGAAGAAGGATCTAACATTACTTGATGATATGCCTGCGCAACATCAATCTCTGAAAAGAATGAAGAGTCATAAAATTTGTGTAGATCGCTATCTATTAAGGGCATAGGCTCAGCATCCCACTGAGTTATAGCATTAAGGCCTCTGAAGTCATTAGCAAGTCTATATGAATTATACTCCTTCTTAACCATGACTACTGGTGAGAAATTTGCAGATACTGAAGGTTCAATGATCTTTAGTTTTAATAATTTGTCTACCTCTCGGTCAAATGCATCCCTAAGGTAAACTGGAACTGGTATAATTTTCGTTTGATAGGATTGTCTGTCACTAAGTCAATCTTATGGACTACCGTGGAGGTAACACCTGGAATATCAGTAAAGACGTCTGAAAAGTTACTCACAAAATTGAAGTAGTTCATGTCTCTTATGGTCATCCAAAGATTATTAATATTAATGTTGGTTGCGCCCGAGTGGTCAAGAGTCACCAAGTTATGTAGTTCTTCATCATAGTCTGAGTTAGAGGTGTCAATTACACACACCTACATTCTTCAGTTGTCTTATCAAGTTCGTGTGGAAAAACTAAGTCAAAGTTATTAAGGCAGTTAACCGAATTTCTCGGTAATTTTTTTAAAGGATGTTGATATGATAAAGCTTAGGTTTCCCCTTGACTTCTATGGGTAGTCAACTTTCCCACAAATTTTTAATACTTTGTATGGACCTTTCCATGCTACTAAAAATTTTATTTGACTTGATGGCAAAAGTACCAGAACTTCATCCCCTACTTTAAAACTTCTCTGACTTTTGGAATCAAAATAGATGATTTTGTACTGGTCCATTGACAAGCTTAGGTTTTTCGAAACTATGTCAGAGGTCTCCTCAAGTTTGGATCTAAGGTCAAGGAGAAACTGGTAAGAAGACTAAACCTCAACACTCACCTCCTCATTAGTCCATAAGTCATGAAGGATGGACAATGGACCTCTGGCCTGTCTACCATAGAGAAGTTCAAAAGGTGAAAACCCCAAAGAGTCACTGGGAACTTCCCTCATGGCAAACAAAGCACAGGGTAGGTAACGATGCCACTCCTTAGGTTTAAGGGAGCAAAGTTTCCTTAAAATGGACTTGAGAATCGAATGCTGGCGCTCAATCCTCCCATTACAGATGGGATGATAGGGTGTGGTGAAGAGAGGCTTCACTCCCAGAAGTTAGTATAAATGTTGCATTAAGTCAGATGTGAATTGTGTCCCACGGTCAGAAAAAATTTCTCTAGGGATGCCCACTCTGGAAAAAGATGGACAAAAGGGCTTCAGCCACCCTGTAGTGGTTAGGGTTTTTAAAGGTATGGCTTCAGGGAAACTCGAAGCATAATCAACTAATGTTAATATATATCTATGTCCCCCAGATGAAAGTGGAGATAAAGGACCAACGATGTCAATAGCTACTCTTTCAAAAGGTACCGTAAAGACTGGCATTTTGACCATAGGTACTCGCCTGGTACCTCGGGAGGATGACAGTTGGCAAACGTTACACGATCTACAATAGGTAGTGACATCTGAGGACATTTTTGGCCAAAAATAGGTTTCACTAATTTTATTTAAGGTTTTACGATGCGAGAAATGTCCGGCCACTGGCAGGTCATTACCTGGAGTTTACCTGGAGAGAGTTCCGGGGGTCAACGCCCCCGCGGCCCGGTCTGTGACCAGGCCTCCAGGAGCCATTTTAAGAACAGTCTCTCTGCATTGACTTGGAACAACCAAGATGGAATAGTCTATCTCATCTGAATTTAATTTGAATCTGCCCTTGTACAAGATACCTTTTATATATTCAAATTTTATGAAAAGTTTTTCCTTTGGATAACTTGATTTTGTTTAGCGGCATTATGGCAATTCTGAAGAGAAGGGCAATTACGTTGTAAATTGACAAAGGAGTCCTTCGTATATCAAAAGGGCTTTAAAGTCAGGGAAACCAAAGGATGGATAGTAGGAGAAGCCTGGGCTTTGGTCTGAGCCCTAGTCAAGAATTTATGGTACCCGGGGGTGATACCTTCACTTTCATCTACAAGTGAACCGGTGATCCTACTACCTCGCTTTCGAGAGTAGCATCACTGGTTTTAATCCCACATGAATCTCGCGAGACATTGTCTCATCTGAACTTTCGAGGGGCTTCTCTGTCTTCTACAGGAAGAGGATCTGAAAAGCTTTGTCCACCTTTGGTGATGAAAGGTCAACCTCAGAAGGAAGAATGGCACCTTTTACTTTACCTATTAGTACGGAGCAAGAAGTGAGGGGAGCTAGTACGGCTTCAGACCAACCTGTGAACCATTTAGACCTAATTTTAACAACGGATGGTAGGAAAAGTGTCTGTACGGCCCAAGTAGTCTGAAAGTATAGCAGAGGAATGAGTTTCTTTAAGGTTAGGGAACGGCTTATCAGAAATGACTATACATGTGCATCCAGTGTCTCGTAAAATGGTAGATACTTAAGTCCATAACTGCTCCTGAACAGAAGGGTGCTTGGTCATTACAGTCTTTAAAACATCTTCCAACTTTTTGGACCTTCTTTAAGGACAATCGGGACGTTTATGCCCCTTTAAAAACACCCCCACAAATAACAAACAGGAATAAAAGAAGTCATTTTACTTTCCACTAGAGGCTTTGATTTCTTAAGGTTGATGAACCCTTGCCCTTAGGGTTCGATCCCTTTAGGTCTTTATAGGAATTTGAGCCTCAGCATGCAGGTCAGCAGCCTCAGCAACTTCCTCAGCTTTAATCAGGTTACGTTCTCTAATGAATGTTCGTATCTGATGGGGAAGAGTGTCAGGAACTAGTCAGCAACCATTGAACTCTAAGAGATTCATAACTGCGATCAATTCCTGAACTCCTATCCAAAAGTCGAACAAACGAAAAAGTGTTACCTGTAACTGCTGAAAGTTCTGGCCAGGCTGTAAGGTGGCATTACCTGAAATCTTTCCTGTAAGAATTTTTTGGTTTTTTTATATTTCTTAAGGATTGCCTTCTTCAGTAGGTTATAATACATATGATATCCTGCGACAAAGTTGCATAGATATTCAAGGCTGTACCAGAAAATAACATTCCTAACCGGTAGCCCAGGTTCAGCAGGCCATTCACAGAGGGTAGCGGTAATTTTTCAAACCTGATAATGTATGAAGTAATGTCTTCACCCTCTGTGAAGGGAGGTAAATTAGGTGTTTTAAAATGTGCACTAGCTGCATGATGTTCAATTACTCCTTCCTCTAATTGTTGTGTAAGAGTTAAAATTTTTATTCTCTAATTCAAGGCGAGCTTTTTTCGAGCTCGCGATCCTTTTCTCTCTCTATTTAAATCAAGTTCTCAGCTTTTTCCTCACATTCCCCTAGCTTTTTCCTCAGTTCTCTAGCTTTTTCCTCACGTTCTCTATCCTTTGCTCTTTCCTCAAGTTCTCTTAATTTAACTTGTTCTTCACATACTCTAGCTCTCTCCTCATGATCAAGTCTATCACGCTTCTTTTTGTCTTCTCTCTCTCTCTTTCTAACTGTCTTTCTTGGATTTCTCTCTCAATTCTCTCTCTCTCCTTTTTCTCTTCTCTTTCGATTCTCTCCCTCTCCTTTTCTTCTTCTCTTTCCCTTTCTAACTGTCTTTCTTCTCTCTCAATTCTCTCTCTTTCAAGTTTTTCCTGGATCTTAGCACTAATGAAAGATTCTAAATTTTTCCCTGTTATTCCCAACTTACTTCCGCATTCATCCAAAAATGGTATTCCTCCATACTTGCAAGAATAACTTAAATTATCAGGGGAAATGAAACGGGTATTAAAGAAAACGGAGGGTTCAATTCCTGCTCCGCTCAAACTGTAAATAAACTAGAGGGCTCGATCCCTGCTTCAATTAA
The DNA here is from genome assembly GCF_026875155.1 of Cherax quadricarinatus. NCBI lineage: Eukaryota > Metazoa > Arthropoda > Malacostraca > Decapoda > Parastacidae > Cherax > Cherax quadricarinatus. Next base: position 4,413 of record NW_026509482.1, read on the forward strand.
ACAATATGTATTAATAAACGAAGGATCTGTGCCGGCTCTGAGCAAACAGTAAGTAGAATGGGTCACTTGACCATCCAATCTTCTCACCAACAATCAAGAGTGTCCTACAACAGTTCCCTTTATAAAATAAAAAAGCTCAATGAAACAAATTGTCACTGGAAAATCTTGGTCCCTAGAGTCTAATCCTCCAAAGTGTTTCAAGCTCGAACAAAAAGGGGCGAATTAAATATTATATCCTGCCTGACTTGACTTACAATAAATTTTAGGCTATAACAATCACCAATCTTTTAATACCCGTTTCTGTAGTCCCAAACCCTAGAGAATGATTACTCATGGCTTGTGGTAACCGTCTGTGGTATGCGGTGTTGAAGTTCCAATGGTAGATTCGAGATGGAGTTGAATTTTGATTCAGTAGAGTTGATCCTGACAGGGTCGCCACTTGTGAAGGCTTACTCAGCCCTGTAACAACTTCAGTCAGTGTTACTAAGGCTGGCTCCTCCTCAGGAAAATTAATGTATAGAAAAAGAATAAAAACTGACAAACATAAACAATTTATTATTTAGAAAATATAAAACACTTAAATATGAAATATTGATCCTACATTAAAGAAAATGAAAAATGAAAAATATAAATGATATCTGAATTCAACGCTAATATATATAAAACTTGGGTGTCTGGTGTTGGTGACACTGCGTGTTGTTGAAATCGTAGCCGCTGCTGATGATGATTAATCCGTCCAGATGACAGGAAAGCAGGTTTTTTCCACTGCAATGATGAGGGGTTATATCCTGCTACTTGCATACACAAACAGGTAAGTGGATCAGAATTTGGGACATCTAAAAACGTTAAATCCGTCTCCTTCAATTCTACTCGTTGATTGGCAGGTGACCCTCTCTGTCATCCAAGCTGGAAAGATAGACAGGTTACCCACTGCTTAAGAAATCACTCTCCATGATAAGTACAGTACCTAAAAGATGTGGTGATTATTACAACAGTCAACTTAGAGCAAGGGCTGAAAGGACTAAGTTTATTATTGGTCAAAAGTGAAGCTTTCAAAACCCAAAAAATCCACTAGAATACAAGGCAGGCATGTACTTACAGTAGTGCTGGGAGCTGTGAGTCTAGTGATTACTGTTTGGACCGGAAACCCCACACGTCACCTTTCGGGGGGGGGAGGAAAGGGGGAAAGGGGTAGCGGAGCTAGACTGACTCTACCTTAACAAGCAGCCGGCAATCAAACTATCACTTTCGGGGTGGGGGAAAAAGGCGGGAATAGCGGGAGCTAGACTTACCTTACCTTAACAAGTAGCTGGCACGCAAACTATCACTTTCGGGGAGGGGGAAAAAAGGGGAGGGGGGGGGGAATAGCGGGAGCTGGACTTACCCTACCTTAAGAAGTAGCCGGCAATGAAACTATTGTTACTATATACTCCCTCGCTACTCCTATCTATTGAACTTTTCCCTCACAAGGGCTTAGTAAAGCTACAGACTTTCACATAATGTAAATTTAGCACCTTCTGGTGTAAGTGATGATTCTGTAGGCCCAATAAATATTTTGATAGGTAGTGACTATTATGCTTCCTTTGTAAAGGGTATTGTAAAGAAATGTGGTGTCACCCTTTTGAAGACTGCAGGAGGCCATGTAATGCATGGTAGGATTCCTCGTAATAATAATTCATGACTAGAGGAAACTACAAATACCATAACTGTGTGTCTTACTCATGAAATCGTACCCCAGTATAATTTTTCCTTAAAGGATGATGTTTTAGCCAGTGCATAAATTGTGGGAATTAGACAGCATTAGAATAAATGTAAATGAAGAAAGTCCAGACGATTCCTTTACTCAGGAGCAATACCTGAGAGATGTAAAATTTGAATCTGGACAATACTGGGTACGACTTCCGTGGAGACTGAACCATCCAGAATTGCTCACTAATTACAGAATGGCATATTGACAGTTAAAGACTCAGCTCCGCGAACTGAGTAAGACACCAGAATTATTAACTGCCTATAATGATATAATTGCTGAGCAATTAATTAATAAATTTATAGAAGAGGTACCTCCTGAGCAAGCCAAAATTTATGGTCACTATTTGCCACATCACAGAGTGAAGAAGGATTCTAAGACCACTCCTTTGAGGATTGTGTTTAATTGTAGTGCCAGGAGTAGCAAAACTGTACCTAGTTTAAATGATTGTTTGATGACAGGTCCGTCGTTGACGGAAAAATTAGGAGATATCTTACTAAATTTCAGGATGAAGAATTATGCCTTTACTGCTGACATAAGTAAAGCTTTCCTAAGAGTGGGTTTACAAGAGGCTGACCGGGATTGTACCCGCTTCTTATGGCCTGAGAATCCTAGTGACCCACTTAGCCCTCTGAAAACCTTTCGCTTTAGGAGTGTATTATTTGGTGCTACATCCAGTCCGTTCCTACTTCAAGCGACGATAAATGAGTAAAGTAATGAGCAAACAATTTTATGTGGACAATTTCTTGGGTGCGACGTCAACTGAAGAGGAACTGTTAATGACTTGTGGAGAGGCTAATAAAATAATGCAAAGTGCAAATATGCCTCTGAGGGAGTGGAATAGTAATTCTTCCAAATTAAAGGACAAAATAAGTAAAATTACCCTGGAGATGAAGTCCCAAAATGTAGTAATGTATTGGAATTAACTTGGGATACTGAGAGAGATTTGTTAATGTTAAAACCTAATAATTACAGTATGCCCAATAAATTAACTAAGAGATTTTGCTTGCTGAAGTTTCCAAATGTTTTGATCCACTAGGTTTATGTGTCACCCCTACTATAAGAGGGAAAATATTAATACAGGAAGCATGGAAAACTTAAATGTGCTTGGATGAAATTCTACTGAGGAATTCGTTTAACAGGTGGGATGAATTAATTGGTGATTATGAAAAAATTACAATGTTGGAGTTCCCATGCCAGTGGCAATCCAATGGGAAAAATGTACTCCACATTTTTGTGATGCTTCAAAATTGGCATATGGAGCAGTTGCTTACCTTCAATGTAATAGTGTTATTTCTCTTGTTATGTCTAAGGCTAAAGTGTCTCCAATTAAATCATGTACCTTACCTCAGTTGGAATTTAACAGCCATTTATGTAAGTGTCAAATTAGGCTAATTATTAAGAAATAAGTTACAGGAGATAAATTTATTTAGCGACACTGTATTTTGGTCTGATAATGAGGTAATCCTTACAATGGATTCGTAATGGAAACAGTAAAAATTGTGTACGTACAAACAGAGTCGCTGAAATTAATCAGATGCAAGAGAAGTATAATAGTTTGGGTCAGCATATGTTAACATTTATCATATACCTGGTGAGGAGATATCCAGCTGATTTCTTGTCTCGAGGTTACCTTATGCTAAATTTGTGAATGCTGTATCATGGTTTAAAGGACCAAGCTGGTTGGTTAAATAAAGCTAATTGGCCTGTACAAAAGGCGTATATTGCTCCTGTTGAAATTACTGTGACCACTGCTCCAACAGTTTGTCCTTCCTTAGCCATTGATGTAAATAGGTATTCTTCTTTACCCAAACTAATCAATGTAACTAAGTTGGTGTTTAAATTTCTAAACAAGATGAATATCTCATATAAGTTTTCACATCCTCTTGAATATTGGATAAAGAGGGTACAAGAAGAAATCTATTGAAATGAAATTAAATTGATGATGGAAAGAAAAATTGTGAAAGGTTCCATAATAGAGAAATTGGGGCTATATTTAGAGAACAACGTAATTAGGTGCAGAGGTAGGTTACAAAATGCTGAATTGGGTGATTATGCTAAACACCCTATCATACTACCCAAAACTCATCATCTAACAAATTTGATTGTTCTAAATGCCCATAAAAATGTAATGCATGGTGGGGTACAAGATACCTTAAATTGTATTAGGGAAACTTTCTGGATTCCACAAGGACGGCAAAGTGTAAAAAGGGTGATTAAATCTTGTGTAATATGTCGCCGTGTGGATGCCAGATCCTATATGTACCCAGGTCCTCCACCATTGCCAAATGAGCAATTTGAGTCGTTTAGCAACGAACTCCGCCCGGCCGCAGTGTGGAAAATACTGTATATATTTTCCAGAAATACAGTAGTTATATGTAAATAGATGGCCATACTGTATTTAATAAAAATTATGTTTAAAAATGGGAAACTGCACCTGAGCAGAAGAGACTCGCCATTGTTGTTTGAATTGGACACAAACATTAGTAAATAATGGAAAGAATTTTTCGTGCTCTAGAGGTAAAATTGGGCTGACACCTCTCAAATAGGAGGCGAAATTGTTGGATGTGCATTCCTGCATAACTTGAGATATCAGGCGACTGGACAAGACAGCTCCAGGAACCTCAGATAAGTCTGTTAATGTTTAACTCTGGCCAGTGTTATTTTCATGTATAGACAGTGAGGTTTTCTGAGTATGATACACCTTAATCTCCAGTCAAATTGGTGAGTGATATTAAGATATATTCTCCTTCTGTTATGTAAATTGTATATATATATAATCAGTTATTAATTTTAATATACAGTCCACAAATTTATATATTTACCAGAATTCCTGGTGATGTATATTTTATTTGTAATTAATAGGTCTAGAGCAACTTGTGGATATGACAGTGGTAGGTATCGAAGGGGGACATTTTTGTGACCTATGTGTCCCAAATTCCTACTTGTCTATGTAACTCTGATAAATAATAATTATCTTTGTTATTTACTGGTATGTACATTATGAGTTACATACAGATAAATGTAATTTTCCACAGGTTTCATGTATTGAAAAATATAAACTTATGCCTGTGATCCACCGAATAGGTCTAGGTAATTATAGCCTATGATAATTATTATAAAAACGAAATGAGAGAGGTGGTAGATATACAATAAAGAAAAATATTATTTTCCCGGTGTGGATGACGGCTAGAATACTGGTAATGGAGTGATGTGAGGAAGGTGGTAAGGTGGAGGTGTTGTGATCGTGTGAGGGAGGTGGAGTGGAGGTGTGAAGGAGGTGGAGTAGAAGTGTGAAGGTAGTGTGAGGGTGGTGACGTGAGGTGTGGGGAGGTAGTAGAGTGGAGGTGTGAGGGAGGTAGTAGAGTGGAGGTGTTGAGGGAGGTAGTAGAGTGGAGGTGTGAGGGAGGGAAACCCGAGTGGAGGTGTGAGGGAGGTAGTAGAGTGGAGGTGTGAGGGAGGTAGCAGAGTGGAGGTGTGAGGGAGGTAGTAGAGTGGAGGTGTGAGGGAGGTAGGAGAGTGGAGGTGTGAGGGAGGTAGTAAAGTGGAGGTGTGAGGGAGGTAGTAGAGTGAAGGTGCGAGAGAGGTGCAAGAGTCAGTTGTGAAAGTGGTGTTGGACGGGGAGGATGTGCGAGGGTCCGTCGCTGACCTGGCTTGACAGTGACATGCTCGTTGCCTTGCAACATTGCTCTAAACCAGAGGAAATCCAATGAAAGAGGCACATGGGCATCGTTCCTCCATGATGGGAGAAATGTGTTGATACATAAAACTTGTGCATATAGGAGAAAAACAAAAACTGACAGATGAATTCTGTGGCTGGACTGACAGTGATTGCTGAGAGCCGTGAGCACTGTGTTGACACAAGTTTGACGGTACATTACAGTGGTGTTGCAAATGGTCTTTGAAAACTGGTACATGTAATGAGTTGGATAATGACTTAGCAACAGTGACTCAGGTGATATATATGAAGAAAGAGTTTCTCTGAAATGGTGAGTCAACCTCAGTGTTAGGTCTAGTATTATGAGTTTCATACCTTTAAAGAGGTGCCTTGATGCCTGTGGAGATCTCTTGATCTATGAAATTACAGCCGCCCTAGATGCAGGTGCTGGGCTCTTGATTTGAAGAATTAGAGCTATGTTCTTCCCCGTTCAAAGAGTGCCCTTTTTTGTGCAGTGCTCTTTATCTGAGGATTTAAAGCTACCCTCTTGCCCTTAGAAGGGGTGCCTTGATACGGGTGCAGGGTTCTTGATTTGAGAATTTAGAGCTACCCTAGAATGTGGTGCCTTATGTGGGTGAAGGGCTCTTGATTTGAGGATTTAGAGCTACCCTCTTACCCCTAGACGGGGGTACCTTGATGCGGGTGAAGGGCTCTTGATTTGAAGAATTAAAACTATCTTCCCTTATCTCAGATCAAACCCGAATACTTCCCATTCCCCAGGTGATAAATAACCCCTACGGGACTATTGCTTCTACATAATTATAATCAGTCGGTATACACTAATTACGACAATAATGATAAAAGTAGTCCTTGTTAGTACACAGGTGAATCACGTCGTTAATGACCTACCTGCACTCCATACGCTTCAATTAAACCTTACCCGATTTCCCCTATGGGTTTAGTATTTCTCCATAAATATGATAACAATAATGTAATTTTGATAGATTTTTTAGCTTCGAGGCTTTATTGTGCTTGAAATTATAACTTATAAGTGCTTTCATAAGTATTTTCATCATAGATATCAAACTTTTCTATGAACGAAATAGGTCATTAGATTTCCCTGTTAAGTGAGGTCATGTGTTCTTCACAATAAGACTTAAAGTGTATGATATTAAACAATACAGGTAATGTGCTTACCTCTTTATGGTTACCGGGGGAGGGGGGTCGAGTCTCGGCTCCTGGCCCCGCCTTGTAGCCTCGTACGACTGGTTTCACGAGTTTCCTGCCTCGTGGGCTCTGGCGTGTCTATCATTATTTTCATTGTGGTTTTAAACTGTATTGCATGTCTTTTATTGATTTTGTGTCATTTGAAGAGAGTGATATATTTAAATACAGTATATTCGTTATTACATGCTTAATAAATAGATCCGTTCTGGTGTTTATTTACTCTGATTCTTGCTTTGTTTCCCTATTTTGTTTCTGTTTTGATTTACTCTGCCTGGATCTTGCTTGGGTTATCTGCGCTGTTCCTACTTTGATTTACTTTGCTCCTACTTTGGCTATGTACTTGGTTCCTGCTTTGATTTACTCTCTGAATTTTGCGTTGATTGACTATCCGCTTGGATCTTGCTTTGATTAACTTTCTGCCTGGATCTTGCTTTGATTGACTATCTGCGTTGTTCTTGCATTGTCTGTTTGGTGGGGGTTATCGGCCAACCAGTTAGTTACACCATGTGATGTCTGCTCTTTTGTCATACTTTACATTGTTTTCCAATTATTCGTTTTTCATTGTACTCTGCAGTTGTAGCTGTCTTTTATTTTCCTATCCTATGCTTTACGTATTTCCCGCTATCTTTTATTATTAAAAGTATGGGCCAACAGGCCTGCTGCAGTGTTCCTCCTTTCTTATGTTCTTATGTTAAAGTGTAACCCTAAAGCCTTCCTTATCCACGCTACTCTCCCTTCATCTTCATCCAGGATACCTTCAATCCTTCCTTATCCTTATTACTCTATAATTCCTCAGTCATGCTTTTCCGTCCTTGCTGTCTATCTTCCCCTAACTAGCTCGCTTATCCTAATTTCCATTCTTATTTGCGTAACCTATCCCCATTCTTAACTTAGCTTTCCTAATTACCGGCGAATTCACATACACAGGCTCACCCAAGGTTACCAGCATCGCTCACTTCAGTTTACTTTATAAGTGGTGGTTTGTTTGGGTTAAGCTAGTCGATTGTACGTGGGTTAAGGCTATAATCCTCCTGCACACTAACATCCCTTTTTTATGCAATCCATAAAATGGGGATTAAAGTAAACGCTCAGTGTATGTACAGACACACACCTCTCAGTGTATATACTCCCTTGTCAGTCTTCTTTATTGCAACGTCACCACCTCCTTTCCGTTATATTACACTTCTACTTACCCATGTTCGTCATGGGTTTCCTAACCAAAGTTCCCAGTTTATATTATCCTCGCTTGCTTGGAAGTTCACTTTTATTTTTAAACATGATTCGAGCCTAGCGTGCGTAAGCTATTTTTTCCTTGTAAAACGTCTGTCCTGTCTAGATCATGTTCGCTTGACCTTGCAGCCTTAGCTAGTGTACTGCACTGCCTACTCAGCTTATTACCATTGCTTCATTTTAATTTGTCTATGTTTAAACCTACAAGCCCTACTGTTGATATTGTCATTGCTTCGTGACCTTAAATTTGAACCTACAAGCATTTGTTTGTAGTTTCCATTTTTATCTACATTCTGTTGTTCATCCTTGTACAGTCATTCACTGACAATCCTAGTTTGTTTACAGTATCTCCTGTATTCTTTGACTTGAACAGACTTGCAAACTCACCCAACCTCTTTTCCAATCTTCAGCAAGTCATGTTTTGCCCAGCCTTGCTTGCTAAACCCACTTCACTCTTCCTGAACTTAGCCTCACATAATTGCTTCTTCATTTATTATATCCTCAGCCTTGCCTGGATATTTGCTTCTCCCAGCCTTTCTTGACTTGAGCCTTGCCCAGTATCCTCTCATTACCTTGTCCACCTTTGCCTTCTAGCCCACTACCCCTGCTCGTCCAGCCTCCCGGCCAGTCCACTCGCCCATGCATGCAACCTCCGGACGTGAGGTGCATATAGAAAACTATTATTACTGATCTTATCACCGTTCGTTCCTGTTGATACATATATTCCCCTTTTATGCCAGCGTAATTTTTTATTAAATGGTTTATTGCGTTATTTTGCGTTTATTATGATGCTGGAGCAGATAAAATAAAACTGTCTAATTATATCTGGGCTTAATGGCCTTTTTTTATACTAGCGTCAGAGAGCAAGAAAAGCTTGCAAACTGAAAGCTGGTACTTAAGAATTAGCTTTGTTCTCGCAGGCCACTTGTTGACAGTAATTTCTGTCATTTGTAAGATGAGCATGCACAACAAATTGACTTACGAATAGTTAATAACAAAGTGTTTGTTGCTTTGCTTAAGTGTTTGTACTTGGTAGGGAAGTGTGTCATGCATGTTTCTTTTATTATTAGTTACATGCATCGTTGCTGGATTTAAAAGTTATTCATTCTAACTAAAAATAATTAACCTATATTGCAGTACTAATATAGAAAGGTCATCAAGATTCGTTAACTCAATTCTACGCATTCATCCCCAAAACGTTATCAGTAAATTGTATTTTCATAAAATTTTGTTGTTCACTCGTGCCCTAACATAACCTTGCAATCTTAACTTTTGCAAAGTTAATCATAATTAAACACATCTTACGAAGATAACAATGAAGTTTTATTTCTTAAGGTCTGTTTCAAAACTGTGCAAATATACCTTATCATTTGCACTCTCAATCTTGATGTAAACCTTAGTAATTAATACCAACAAGTGGTTTAAAAAAGTCACGTGAACAAATATTAACATTTATTACGTCCTAGTGTAGCATGTCCTAGCTTTAAAAATAGGTTAGACAAGTACATGAGTCGGTGAGGGTGGATGCCAGTTGGACTTGCCTAGTAGGTCTGCATAGTGCTCTTTCCTGAAGTGGATGTGACTTGGACCTAACTAGCATGTGACAGTAGACCTGCTGCAGTGCTTCTGTTCTTATAATAATGTCTTAGTATAATTATGTCCTAATATAATATATCCTTGTATAAAAATGTTTTAGAATTTGCTCACGTGTTTTTTTTCAACCACTTCCTATCTTATTTGTGGTGGATTATTATTATTATGGGGAGCGCTAAATCTGTAGGGATTATACAGTGGAGTATGGAAGGCATTCAGGGAACTGAAGCACAGATCCAATTCCCTAGATCAAGAGCCCCTCACCAGCGTCAAGGAACTTCCCTGGAGGGGTATTTGTAATGGAAATTATAGATTTTTATTCAACCCGAGTTCACAAAACTTATTGTATATCTAAACGCATTAGCGATACAGAGAGAAGAGATATTTAATTAAGCCGTGTAATTGT
>NW_026509483.1:0-14788 GCF_026875155.1 Cherax quadricarinatus
TTTTCTGTTAGGAGGTAGGTTACGAAAGCATGAAGGTTTTTACGAGGAAATAGGCTCAAGTTAGATATGTAGGAAAGAGGGAAATTATTTCCCCAGTAAAAGTGGCCTTAGACAAGGATGTGATGTCACCGTGGTTGTTTAATATATTTATAGATGGGGTTGTAAGAGAAGTGAATGTGAGGGTCTTGGCAAGAGGCGTGGAGTTAAAAGATAAAGAATCACAAAGTGGAGTTGTCACAGTTGCTCTTTGCTGATGACACTGTGCTCTTGGGAGATTCTGAAGAGAAGTTGCAGAGATTGGTGGATGAATTTGGTAGGGTGTGCAAAAGAAGAAAATTAAAGGTGAATACAGGAAAGAGTAAGTTATGAGGATAACAAAAAGATTAGGTGATGAAAGATTGGATATCAGATTGGAGGGAGAGAGTATGGAGGAGGTGAATGTATTCAGATATTTGGGAGTGGAAGTGTCAGCGGATGGGTCTATGAAAGATGAAGTGAATCATAGAATTGATGAGGGAAAAGGGTGAGTGGTGCACTTAGGAGTCTGTGGAGACAAAGAACTTTGTCCTGGAGGCAAAGAGGGGAAGTATGAGAGTATAGTTTTACCAATGCTCTTATATGGGTGTGAAGCATGGGTGATGAATGTTGCAGCGAGGAGAAGGCTGGAGGCAGTGGAGATGTCATGTCTGAGGGCAATGTTGGTGTGAATATAATGCAGAGAATTCGTAGTTTGGAAGTTAGGAGGAGGTGCGGGATTACCAAAACTGTTGTCCAGAGGGCTGAGGAAGGGTTGTTGAGGTGGTTTGGACATGTAGAGAGAATGGAGCGAAACAGAATGACTTAAAGAGTGTATCAGTCTGTGTGGAAGGAAAGCGGGGTAGGGGTCGGCCTAGGAAAGTTGGAGGGAGGGGGTAAAGGAGGTTTTGTGTGCGAGGGGTTTGGACCTTCCAGCAGGCATGCGTGAGCGTGTTTGATAGGAGTGAATAGAGACAAATGGTTTTTAATACTTGACGTGCTGTTGGGGTGTGAGCAAAGTAACATTCATGAAGGGGTTCAGGGAAACCGGCAGGCCGGACTTGAGTCCTGGAGATGGGAAGTACAGTGCTTGTACTCTGAAGGAGGGGTGTTAATGTTGCAGTTTAAAAACTGTAGTGTAAAGCAACCTTCTGGCAAGACAGTGATGGAGTGAATGATGGTGAAAGTTTTTCTTTTTCTGGCCACCCTGCCTTGGTGGGAATCGGCCAGTGTGATAATAAAAAAAATATATAAAACTATCATCTATGTACTCATTCACAAGACTCGGGGCGAGTACTTCAGTAGTCAGAGACTACTGGTCAAGTTGTCGCAGTGTTCGCACGAGTCAGTGATGATCTTCAATGTGGACAAGTGCACCGTGATACAATTTGGTTATATTAAAATACGAATGTAACTGATAAGAGTGAGCTTGAAGAATTAACTTGTTAATTCTCAAATAATTATTGTTTGCTCTCTTTTGGCGAGTTTAACGTTATGTTTACACTCGTTGTTGTGGCTTATACACAACTAATCACACCTTGGAGAGCGAAACTAATGACGACGTTTCGGTAAGAAATTGGATCATTAACTAGTCCTGTGTGACTAGTTTAATGGTCCAAGTCAGACCGAAACGTCGTCATAGTTTCAGTCTCCAACGTGCGGGTTATTTGTAAATTGTTCCAGTTACGGAATTGTGCCTAATGACTGTTGTGGTTTGGGAGAGTTACTGCCTGATTCATGCACTACACCTATCATCCCATTACTGACCATTACCAAACCCTTTTAAAAATTCTTATGTTTTACATTTTCTACGACATTCTATTTTTGCCCATTAAGAATATGAAATGTGATTGCTGTGCGGGGCAGGAATTACACCGAAACGTTGAAAATGAAAATTAATACGCATAAAGATCCCTTAGTTTTTCCCCCCACCTCCAAAATTCTGAAAAAAATTGTATGGATACCCACTCGCTGAAACAAAAGAAGGGGACCTCGGAAAAGTTACCACAACCACCTGTCGATATTAAACAGTGAGGGGCTTGAGAGCACAACAAACCAACAGAAATTTAATCAACAAACACGAAAATTCCATAATACCTGAAAAATATTATCATTTTCAAAGCACTTGTTAGATCTCACCTTTTAAATATGGACCGTAAGGGGTTTATACAATACCGATTGTGATGTGAAGACACAGGGAAACACCTGGGTACCTTTGAATTCATACAGGGGGTTTATTTCAAGGTGCTGAAACCGAACATAAAAGGGAAAGGTGATCATCCCTCAGTCTAGATAAAGGGTTTTCCCACCCACGGGGCTGGGGAAAACTGTTCACCGCGTTTTTCGTTGCTCCAGTTTTAAAACACTTTCAAAAACCTCAGATTAAATTAAGAAAAAAAGGGTCCAAATAAGCTACACAGGTGTTGGACATGTGCTTTTCCCCTCCCATTATTACTGCTCAGTTTTTGCCCACAAATTATACAGAATAGAAGAAAAACTGAAGACGAAGATAAGAATAACAAAGATCATTCTCATCACACAACAACTTGTACCGGAAAAAGTACATCTTCTCAGAAAACCATAAATTTAAATGAAACTTTTAAAAAAAAAAATGTCTTGAAGCTTCAACCTAAAACCCTTTTTTTAAGTGCATATTGAAAAACAAAAACAAGGGATGAAATTCTGTGGAAAAAAGGTGCAACATAAATGGGGAAAAAAATTTCTTTAACGTTATAAACAAAGGAATTTAGAACCAGATAATAACTGTAGTGTCATGGGAATGGTCACTACAGTTCGCAGCAGTGCACTGTCCCTCATGAATTCTCAAACTACCAAAGTGTATGGATATACTGGTTACCTTGGCACAAGTAGTGGGTCATGGGGTTTTCGATAAGGGGATGGGTAAGAAACTCACGTAGGCTGGTAGTACATTAATTAAGGAAATAGGGAAGCACCAACAGCCGACCTGCCTCTTTTGTTTCCCTATCTTCGCTGACCACAATGTCTACAGGGGAGGGGTTTAAATCCTGCTATGGTCACAGCAATATAAACAGCAATGATTCCAAGAGGGTTTGGGTATGATCATCTACTGGTAACGGTTACTGGTAACGGGTTTAAAGGGAACTGGTACAAACTGCTGAGAGCTCGACGACACAAACTATGTCATCCGACATACAGCTACTACAAACTAGAGATGGCAGGTAACGGTTGGGCTGATTCTAACAATTCAAAGTACACAAAAATTGAACTAAAACAACATAATAGAATTTTGGGAATGGAAGCTTACGTAATTGAAACGTAATAAAACTGTAACGCATTACAAGGTATATATAGCACAACTCATTGAATGAAACTCAACATTGGGATTACACAATAGAAGGATAAAAAAATTTGTCTCATCTGTTTCATGTGATCTACGGGTTCTGGGGAAGGAATTATACAAAGAAAGAATGTTTAACGAAAGGCAGATTGGGTGCACTCAAATCTAGACTGTTAAACTCTCATTATTGGGAGAAACGTGAACACCAAAAAAATTTTTTGAATACTATAACTGATACTGTAATTATTCATCATACAGGTTTTTTTTACATTTAACTCCAACTCCTAGGGTAGATTGATATATGCAAAGGGTGTCATCTCTGGGAGGATAAAACTCTGTAGAACGGCTAACTCTGCCTATTTGAGCAAATCTAAATTTTGTATTACAAATGATACTTAGGTTTTTCTCAGTACCTGCATTTTACGGGGGAATAACAAATTAGGTTGATCGTCTGAATCAAGCAGAAGTACGGGATCAGGGGTTTGTCAGAGTCTGTCACATTAGTCGGGGTTGGGAACATCATTATCATCACATACAAATTTCATATGATCTAAAGCTTTCTTTATACTGACCGTACTAATTCCCCTAACCTTATCTATTCCCAGTGAATTTTTCAACTACCGAAAAGGGACCAACAAACTTTATCAAGCTTAGGCATTCAGACTTTTTTAAAGTTAGCAGCATAACTCTCGAACCTATTTTGATTTTGGAGGGTTTTTGCCAGGTTAGCGACTCTTGTAATTCGCTGTTGATTTATGAATTTTTTCCCGGATTCTTCAAAAACTTTTTGAGCAAGCTGTACGATTTGCTATGAAATCATCAGGTTGTAATTTTTTTTGGGGATTAGAAAAAAACTCAAAGGCAAATGTTTATCTACACCGTACAATGCAAAGTGAGTGTCACCTAGGAAAACATTGTAACAAAATTTTAAAGCACACTGCACATCAGATAATTTCATCCCAAGTTTCACTGGGGGGATTGATAGGGCTCTCAAGACATAAATACTTTCTATTGGTCTTCCGCTAACCCATTGCTGGCAGGATGATGAGGAAAACAATGGGGATTTAGAATCTTGCAAGGTCCAAATTTTTCAAAAACCATTACAAATTCACCTCCATTATCTGTTACTAGGGACTTGGGGGTGGTAGTCCCCGATATGTTTCTTTAAACACTTTAGCTACTTCTCGGCAGTCTTATCTGCAAAAGGGAAATAACTCACAATACTGGTGAAATGGCTAAAACCCTAACACATAGATGTTTGTTGCCCTGGGGGAACATTGAAATTTGTTAACAGATAAGCGCAACTCTTTCCCCCGGTCGCTAGAGTTGATACACTTGGGTTGGGGAAAGGGCCATTAGCATTACCTTATGTTGCAGCGACACTACATTTCTTAAAAACTCAAAAAAATCAGTTTTCCATCAGGCCAAAATATTTTAATTGGTTTAAATGAACGTCCATACCGGGTGCGCAAAACCCGGGACAAAACGTAAATAGCTGTAAGGCTACTTTTACTATGCTGGGAATTACTAACGGGAAACTCTTCTGCTAGGGGTACCCAACTCGGCGTTCGATACAGTAATTCTGGTTTTATGACAAAGTCACTGATGGGTGCGTGACTTCACAGCAAATAAACTTCCTGGAGCAAATTGAATCACACCAGACCCCAAGGGATCTGTTCGTTGAGCATTCTTTTCTCCTCCACAAATGGAGGGGCTCAGTTACTATACAAAGTCGCGATAAGGCATCGCGCTCATTTGCTTGCCAGGAAGTGTTTTAAAGGTGGGATGAACCTTTGGGTAGCAAGGTCCATCTGGCTAACCTTTCCGAAAAATTTTTTGTTCTGGAATAAAGGGATCAGTGGAGCTGGTCTTAAGAAAATAACAAGTACTGAAAATAATTCTCGGAAGTGCTTTTTAAAAAAAAAATACAAAATTTCTAAAGCTTCTTGCCATTACTGAAATTAGTTTCCCCTTCTAAGGGCTCGGGAGCAAAAACAACTGCGTTGTACTTGTCACAGCTTCTGAGCTATACGGGACCCGCCAATAGAACTAGCATCATTGTCAGATGAAGGGGTTTGAAAAATCTGGAAATTTCAAAATTTTGGGGAATGTTACTTTTTTTTTAGAGTTTGGGGAAAGCTCTTTCTTGACGGGAAAGGGCCAAACAAAAGGACATCTTTCTTAAGCAACTCAGTTAGAGGGCAGCTATAGAAGAAAAATTCAAGAAAGATCTATAAAAAAACCCGCTAAAAGCCCACAAAGGATCTTACGGCATCAGCGTTTTTGGGGGGATGAAAATTTAGATGCATTACTTTCTTTGGTCAGTCTAACCCCTCTAGGGGTGACTACGGACCCAAGAAACTTTAAATTTCTGATCTGAAAAAATTGATATTTTTGACAGTTTGATCTTTAAATTTGGTTCTTCAAGCTTACCAAGACTAGATCAAGTCTTTTCAAGTGTTACCACACTTTAACATACGATTTCTCATCTAGTACACCAAAGCGCATTAAAACCCTTTAAACCTCTAAAGAATTAGTCATGGCCTTTAGAACGTGATGGGGGGGATCGTAATCCAAGCCATATGGAGGAAGTGAAATCCGTAGGAGTGGGGGAAGCAGTTACTCTTGGCTGTCCTCGTGAAAGAGGGACTTGCCAAAACCCTTTTAACAAGTCCAGGGGTTTAAAAGACTTTTTTCTCCGATGTTACGTAAAAAATAAACCCGACAGGGGTGGGAAGGGTCTGGAATAGTTTTCACATTTTAAATTTCCCAAGGGCATCACTGGGGCCAAGTACCATCCTTCTTAGGGCTAGGATCAAGGGGGCCATTCCCCGGGAATTGCTAGGTGCAATAAATCCACATCAAGCATTTTACTGACAAATTTTTCTCGACAGCAACTTGTAATGAGGCATTCTGTACGCAGGATGTAATAGGGCTAGTACCAGGCAAGTGGAATATATGGGGCAATAAATTTGTTATACCCATCTTCTCACCTGGAAAGGGAAAAGGCTTTACGACGTTTTTTCAACAGCAACAAATGCTTGCTTTACTGGGGAAATCATGGGGGCTATGTCTTTTCTCCTCAATGGTGGAACAGAAAGATCCAGTGAAGTGGGTGAGGGCCCCCTGGTGGAAATAGCAAACCCACCCACTGTCAGTCAACTCGTCCCCTACCGAACAGGTAAAGGATAGTGAACAAGATCAACAAGACTGGGATTTGCCTGAGACAACATGGACCAGAATGTTAGCTAGGAAGAAATGGGTCTTTCATCTCTTACAACATGTAAGGTGGTTCACAAAAAAGACCTTTTTCTTTGGAAGAACACTGTCAACTAGGACGTTTCACCATCTAAACAAAGGACAAAAACAGACACTCAGTGAGGGCACTACCACACAGAAACTCTTTCTGCAGACGGCATGTGACATCAACAAGAGAGGCATTTCTAGTTTCAAGTAACTTTTCCCACAAGGCATCCCCTGTGGAGAAACACTACTTAACTACAGACATTGCAGGGTAGGCCCCAACACTCAAGGTAGTCAAGCGTCCTCGGACACTTGAGGGAACGGACACTTCTTGCAACGAAGTTGCAGGAAAAAACCCAAAAATACAGGATCACCAGTGCCTGACCCTTGGGGACCTACTTGAAAATGCACTGGCCCGTAAGGACTTAAATTTGAATGTTGTACTCTGCGGCAGTATGGGAATCTCGGATCCCAAACTGTAAAACCCCCAAAAAGGTACGATCAAGTCATTAATTTGGGCAGCCATCGTAAAGGGGCGACACAAAAGCGTAAGTCTCGCATGGAAGCAAATCCCCTAAAGGTCACCGGGGAAAATAATCTGCGACAACAAGGAAAAAAGCATGAAGCTCTACCTTGTAAGAAAAGGTGAGGAAGTCCCTCGACACCAGGTAGAACCACTACTCCCCAAGGGGGGACACAAGGTCGTTCTACGAAAGGACATTCGTAACTGCTGATCCCCAAACAAACTAGACCTGATAAAATTGATTTTGGCACCTACCATGAACAAAAGAAAGGGCGCATTATGAACAAATTTTTGCACTATGGGGCCTATGGTTGCATTGTAATTTTATGTTGCAAACAAAAAGGTGGATTGTCATCAGAAAAGATTTGTTCCACTTCATCCCCAAAATCATCTACGTCGTGTGAAGCAACATCATCAGCAGGATTGCCATTCTCGAGACTGCTTAAGGCTTCAAAGGAATTGTGAATGGGGATGGTGTACTCATTATCACCTACTGTCACCATAGGACGGTTTGACTGGGGCGCTCGAATTTCCCTCAAATTTGGGAAGAATGAGCCTGGTTTCTGGTTAGTTTTGAGAACCACGACATCTGTTTCCTCTACGGGTTCTGCGGTTGGAACGGCCACGGAAAGACCTAGAGTACTGAAGGTTGTAGAGAGCATTGCACTCAGATGTGTCATGTCCATGTATTCTATGATAAGTACAGTAGGGAAGATCTGACTGGTACTCATCATCAGTGCGACGTTTCTTAGGGTAACTATCAGGACAATTAATTGCAATATGGCCACGGAACCCACAGTTGTAACAAGTCCGCTGACTATGGTTACTGATGTACTATGAATTACTATGAGGTTTATAATGACTCTGTACACTGGTCCTTGGTGATCTCTGCGATGGTTGACGACCACGATTTGTCGCTGTGGCACAAACAAGAGGTGGTGCAAACCATACCCCCGGCCGGAATTGAACCCGCGGTCATAGAGTCTCAAAACTCCAGCCCGACGCTACGGGCTGGAGTTTTGAGACTCTATGACCGCGGGTTCAATCCCGGCCGGGGGTATGGTTTGTTTGCAATCGTGTCATTACGATTTCTTGAGTCAAGAGGTGGTGCAGACTGAGGCATAGGTGTGAAATTACTTTTGATACATGGGAAAGTACGACTGACTCACAAGTGTCTACAGGGTGAGGGGTGTTTGAAATCCTGCTATGGTCAGCAGCAATATGAACAGTCAATGATTCACGCAGACGGTTGGTAGTGAGTCATCTACTGGTACACTGGTTACTGGTAACTGGTTACTAGAACTGGTACTACTGCTGAGAGTGGTTCACAACCGTCAGGGTCACACTGCCTCTCATCATCCTCTACACCGCCAAGGTCACACTGCCTCTCTCATCATCCTCTACAGTCTACACCGTCAGGGTCAAACTGCCTCTCTATCCTCTACACCGTCAGGGTCACACTGCCTCTCTCACCATTCTCTACACCGTCAGAGTCACACTATATTTTGTGGAATAATTCTCAAGTGATAGTAACTGCAGCTCTGCTGGAAGCAAACCTTAGGAGCTGCCGTACCTGATGAACCTTTACTGACCGATATCCTCACTGACCAACTGAAGTCTCTCAGATCAAGCGGACACTACTGAGGTCTCCCCGCTGAGTCTGGCACCTCTTAATTAAGTCTCCCAGCTCAGGCTGACACATTTCAACACCTTGTATGAGCACCACCCTGCTTGACGGAAAATGACTGGGAAACACGGCTAGCTTTCGTTCCACTGTGTAACTGTCACATAGAACAGTGTAGCAGCACACTGCTATTTCCAATTATGATGAATAAAATTAAATGTAATAAAGACGGCAGGATTAATGCACGAAAATATAGGCAAAATAAAGGATGGAGCTTAATCAGATGGAAAACACAGAGCTGCAACTTTTATTTCCTTATTTGTATCCTTTATAATTAATGTAAGAACAATTCAGCAGCTTTTGAAGGTCACTGTAAGTAAGTTTATTCAGGTATACATAAATAGTTACATAGAATTATCATACATAGCAGCATATGTGTAGAGAACCTAGATAACCCAAAAAAGTCAGACAGAGTGACTTATTTCCATTGGGGTCCTTTTACCTTATTATTATAATATAAAGGTTATAATATTTTCTTATTATTCTACAATGAAGATAACATCTTATTATCATACTAAAAAGACTATCTACAATACGAGGGTCATTACTAGGAATAAGGTAAAATTTACACGTATGTTAGCTAAAAAATAGAAAATCATTCCCCTCCCTTTCTGTAGCTACATTCATCAGACACCTTTTGGCACTCTTCTTGAACTGGTTCATGCTATGACTGGCTTTGACATGTGCTAGTACTAGTTCTTCTGTCAATGTAAGAGCAGTGCAGCAGCTTGTGAAGGTCTGTGAGCCTTGTACCAGTCCTATTAATGATGTACATGAGGGAATAATTAGCGACATGTTTGCCAATGACGCAAAAAATTTGGCCGTCAAAACATTTTCTGCGGACACATGGGGGGTACAGGATGATCTGGACAAGTTGATGTTTTTGCAGCTGAAGTTTAATGTAGACATAAGTGAGGCTCTAACCCTGGGTAGAGAAAATGACCGTATCAAAACGTACATATTACATTAATCCTAAAATTGTCCTTTAAACTGATAGTACAATAGGTTCTTGGGTATGTCCACAATAACATTATACTTCTCGTTTCTGGTCTTCATATTAAATAATGGATATAAACGCGCTGGAAAACATACAGAAAAAGATGGAACGACATTTTGACCTAGATCACTCAACGCTCTTGGCAACGTAAGTATATGCACAAAGCAATAACAGCCAAGGTAAAATAAAGTAACAAAAATTTTAAAACTACAAGCACGGAGAAAACACAGAACAAATAAGGAAACCCCTGTATCAACATTTGTGGCCCCAGATTATTCAACTTCTCACTAGAAATCAGAAACACTGCTGAACAAGGTAGAAGTCTTCAAGAGGAAACTGGAAAGTATCTTCACCAGGTCCAGATCATCCAGACGGCTGTGATGGATATGTGGAACAGCGGGCTCCTGCAGCAACAACCTGATTGGCCAGACTAGCACCAGACGAGCCTGGTCCATGACCGGGCTCCGGAGTAGGAAGACTCTCGAAACTCATCCATGACTAATTACACTATAAACGGGTGCGTATTTTCAGACATCTTTCTTAAACCATCATGCGAGACTTCGAAAGTTTCCCTCCATCTGACACTTTGCCTTAAAGTAGCATTAAATCCGAGCACTGACAACGTTTTTAAAATTGTTGCGCGAGTTGTTCTTAATCAGTTCTTCCCGTAAACACTTGATGCACCCAAGGCGCTCCCCTTTAAGTGTGTAGAGATGACGTGGATGGATGGGATGACTATTAGACAGACATGTCAAGAGAGGCACAACACCAGGACACACAGCAGACAAAATTTAACTACAGCTCAGTGTCAAAACAGTAGGTATGAAATAAAAACATAAGAATGGAGGAACACTGCAGCAACAGCAGGTATGAAATAAGAACATAAGAATGGAGGAACACTGCAGAAACAGCAGGTATGAAATAAAAACATAAGAATGGAGGAACACTGCAGCAACAGCAGGCATGAAAAAAGAACATAAGAATGGAGGAACACTGCAGCAGCCTACTGGTCCATACAAGGCAGCTAAACTGAAACTTTTTTTTTTTGTGTTCACTAGTTTCTAAAGTGTCCAACAGAAATATTTTCTTTCAATAAAATCTAACGAAAATAAAACAACAAAGGCGACTGAATTAATATAAAACCGCCTGTATTTGCAACAAAGGTTTCTTGTGTCTTTGTTGGCAGAAATCGTACACCAAATCCAGTCATTCCTGGAGTGGAACCACAGTCGATGGCCTCCACTCCAAACCAACAGATCAGATACTAATGCCGAAAAAAAATCCCCCCCAGGAGACCAACAAACCACCAGTCCATAATTCTTCTTGCAATATACAGGGTCTAAGCCAGCTACAAACAACAAAAATACCTTCATATCCCTGGACTGCTTGCAGAGGCAAAGGCAATGTTCGCGGCTTTCAATGTGACCCATAAAGGATCACTTGGACAAGAAGTATGGATCCCAGGGTTTCAACCTTTTTCAGATGTACGAGTGAACGGGGAAAAAGGGGGGGTTGGCCTGTACATTGCAGATCATTTTTTGCACAGAACTGCTTAATGCCTAAAGACGTAGTGGAAGTTTTGCAGAAAGGTCGGAACCAAAACTAGTCATTGTGGTAGTCTACAAGCCCCCGGATGCAACATCCCGCAATTCCCGAACGCTGTTAAAAAATTTCCACGTCTGGAAAATCTTCCAGCTCCCGACCCCAAAATCTTGCTCCTGGGGGATTTCAACTTAAAGGCACCTAAAAAAGGAGGAATATAGCAAATAATATTGTTGCAGAAAAAAAACCGGAGGGGCTCTGATGAAAACTCAACTCACACGGGTTTTAAATCTCTGCACAAAATTCAATTTAAACCAGCAAAAATAGAGCCTACAAGATGGGAATACACTAGACCTCATCTTCATAAACAATGATGATTGATAAGAAATGTCCCCATACAAAAAAAATATATCAGATCACAAATATTGAGGTTCAGACTGTATGATGGAGCCCCAGCCCGAAAAAATGAGACTAGTCTGGGGGAGATTCCCCCAAATTCAACTCAAAAACAAAAACATAAAGTGGGCCCAAGTAAACCACCCTAACCATATAAGCGGAAGAAAAAACTAAGCAACACAGACCCAAACTTATCCCCTGAACAGATTAACCGGTGGCCACCGATGTATGCACAAGGCTTATTCCTTAAGAAAAAGGAGGAGTGATGTAAAATAGAAAGGACAGGCGTCCCTTTTCAGGCGACGGAAAAAAAAAAAACGAGGGCTTTTTTTTTTTTTAAAAAAAGGTCAATATTCGAAAGCGCAGGGAGACACGGTCAGAAAATGCAAGCATCGAACTTAAGCTAAAAAAATCCCTTTAGGAGTCAGGGAATCGGGGGGAAGAACAAAAGCCATAAATGAAATCGAAAAAACCCCAAAAATTTTTCTCCCATGCCAAATCAAAAACGAGAACAAAGTCCAGTTTGGGCCCCCACTTTAAAAAAGATGGGTTCACAGATGACGCAAGGGGAAAAGAGTGAGCTACTCGTCCCAATAGACTCAGTTTTTAGCAAGCCCCCTAACCAACTGAAGGGCGAAACCAAAATGATTTTTTTTTGGAGAGCCACAAAATTTGACTAACACAGCCCATCCGGTTACCCTGACCGCCAAAGATTCGAACAGGCGATAAATGACATCCCCATGACTTGCCCCAGGGCCAGATCATGGAATCTGTTTTCATAAAGAACTGCAAGAAGCCCCTATCAGGGCCCTTTTTCCCATCCTATGGAGGGGGAGATGGAAAGGGGGTCGCCCCTCAGTTACTAAAAAACAACAACATACCCCCACTCCACAAAGGGGGGCATAAAGCAACAGCAAAGAATTTCAGCCCAATAGCACTAACTTCCCATATCAAAAAATCTTTAAAAGGGGTCCAAGAGAAAGCCCCACCCATCTAGAAACCCATCGTTCCAACCCAGGGAAACAGGGGTTTTTAAACGGCGCTCCTGTCTGTCTCAACTATGGATCACTACGAAAGGGGCCTAATGCACTAGAAGAAAAAAGAATGCAATGTAATATATACGACTTTGCAAAAGCCTTCGACAAATGTGACCATGGCGTAATAGCGCACAAAAATGCGCGCTAAAGGAATAACAGGAAAGTCGGTCGATGGATCTTTTAATTTCCTCACTAACAGAACAAGAGAGTAGTCGTCAACAGAGTAAAGTCCGGGCAGCTACGGTGAAAAGCTCTGTCCCACAAGGCAACGTACTAGCTCCCATCTTGTTCCTCATCCTCATATCCGACATAGACAAGGATGTCAGCCACAGCACCGTGTCTTCCTTTGCGATGACACCCGAATCTGCATGACAGTGTCTTCCATTGCAAAACACTGCAAGGCTCCAGGCGGACATCAACCAAATTTTTCAGTGGGCTGCAGAAAACAATATGAAGTTCAACGATGAGAAAATTTCAATTACTCAGATATGGTAAACATGGGGAAAATTAAATCTTCATCAGAGTACAAAACAAATTCTGGCCACAAAATAGAGCGAAACACCAACGTCAAAGACCTAGGAGTGATTATGTCGGAGGATCTCACCTTCAAGGACCATAACTTTGTATCAATCGCATCTGCTAGAAAATGACAGGATGGATAATGAGAACCTTCAAAACTAGGGGGGGCCAGCCCATTGATGACACTCTTCAGGTCACTTTTTTCTATCTAGGCTGGAATATTGCTGCACTCTAACAGCACCTTTCAAGGCAGGTGAAATTGCCGACCTAGAAAATGTACAGAGAAACTTTCACGGCGCGCATAACGGAGATAAACACCTAAATTTTACGGGAGCGCTTGAGGTTTCTAAACCTGTATTCCCTGGAACGCAGGAGGGAGAGATAAAATGATTATATACACCTGGAAAATCCTAGAGGGATAGTACCAAACTTGCACACGAAAATCACTCATACGAAAGCAAAAGACTTGGCAGACGATGCACCATCCCCCCAATGAAAAGCAGGGGTGTCACTAGCACGTTAAGAGACCATACAATAAGTGTCAGGGGCCCGAGACTGTTCAACTGCCTCCCAGCACACATAAGGGGGATTACCAACAGACCCCTGGCAGTCTTCAAGCTGGCACTGGACAAGCACCTAAAGACAGTTCCTGATCAGCCGGGCTGTGGCTCGTACGTTGGTTTGCGTGCAGCCAGCAGCAACAGCCTGGTTGATCAGGCGCTGATCCACCAGGAGGCCTGGTCACAGACCGGGCCGCGGGGGCGTTGACCCCCGAAACTCTCTCCAGGTAAACTCCAGGTAAGCAAGCCGCTGTAGAGTCTTTCACAATACCACAAGTGATCAAGTAACAGGAACACGTGTTCTCAGTGCATTGTTTGAACATTGTGTAACTCATAAGCCATTCAAGCATGTTGGTCCTAGCAGAAAACATGTGTTGGTATGCAGGTGGGAGAGCCTTGGAACAGACCACCAGCATCAATACGTGGATAGTTAAGGTTGACCGTCAGTGTGGGCCCCTGGAAGACAAAACCCCATCCCACCCCCACTGTGGTATTGTATCTCACGAAGCATATCGAGGCCTGGTCTCTGCCCGACCAATTGTTTGTACTTTCAGCAAGGTCTGTTTAATGGTATATTGTGTTTCCTGGGAAGGTTCGGACTTCTTGTAAGGTGATTACAAAATCAAAATTTCTGTAAAGGGTTACAAGGGTGTGAATATCATCCTCAGCCTTGTAGCTGTTAGCAAAGGCCGTTATTCTGATGGTAAGCCCTGTGATTGTTACTACCCGCCCTTTTTTCGGTGGATGACCCTGTGATGTTACCCCCCGCCCTATATTCTGTGGGTTGACCCCGTGATTGTTACCACCCGCCCTATATTCTGATGGTTGGCCCTGTGATTGTTACCACCCGCCCTATATTCTGATGGTTGATCCTGTGTTGTTACCACCCGCCCTATATTCTGATGGTTGACCCTGTGATTGTTACCACCCCCCCCTATTTTGATGGGTTTACC
>NW_026509484.1:0-7500 GCF_026875155.1 Cherax quadricarinatus
TAGAAAACGTTTCGGTCCTGGGACCTGATCACTTCTAACATACAGAGTAGAAAGACATTATATATATAGCGGAGAGTGAGATGTGACGCACGTGACCTGAGGAAAGTCATAAGAACATAAGAATGGAGGAACACTGTAGAAGGCCTACTGGCCCATGCGAGGCAGGTCCTTATCAAAACAACCTCTGCCTATGATGAGGACCAGTAGACGATGAAATTCATGTGACTCCTGTGTTGTTGGGTTGGTGCTGCTTAAGTATCATGTATGCCAATGTTTTTGAAATTTTGTAGTTTCCAGTGTTGCGTTCTATAGTGTCGGTGACGGTGATTAGTGAGGCTTCTAGGCACCGTCGGCGTCTGAGGTCTGGTTCGGTGAGAACGAGTTGTGCCTCATTCCAGTTCATCAAATGCCCCGTGGAGTTCTGTGGAGGACACAGGCGTACCTTACATCGTCTCTGTTAGAGGCATTTCGATGCTCATTCAGGCGGACTGCAAGATCTCTGCCGTCCGCCTGAATGAGCATCGAAATGCCTCTAACAGAGACGATGTAAGGTACGCCTGTGTCCTCCACAGAGACTCCACGGGGCATTTGATGAACTGGAACGAGGCACAACTCGTTCTCACCGAACCAGACCTCAGACGCCGACGGTGCCTAGAAGCCTCACTAATCACCGTCACCGACACTATAGAACGCAACACTGGAAACTACAAAATTTCAAAAACATTGGCATACATGATACTTAAGCAGCACCAACCCAACAACACAGGAGTCACATGATTTCATCGTCTACTGGTCCTCATCATAGGCAGAGGTTGTTTTGATAAGGACCTGCCTCGCATGGGCCAGTAGGCCTTCTACAGTGTTCCTCCATTCTTATGTTCTTATGACTTTCCTCAGGTCACGTGCGTCACATCTCACTCTCCGCCTATATATATAATGTCTTTCTACCTCTGTATGTTAGAAGTGATCAAGGTCCCAGGACCGAAACGTTTTCTAATAAATATGTTATAGTGTTTGCTTACGTGTCTTTCTAAACCAACTTGTCGGTATTTATTACCAAGGTTTATACCACCACCACACTACACCATAACACAGTGACCACTATACTACACCATAACATAAATTCGTTAGAAAACATTCAGCGTAGGATGACTAAATTAATACATAGCATTAGAAATCTTCCTTATGAAGAAAGATTGAAGACTCTTAAGTTACATTCACTTGTTAGACGAAGAATGAGGGGAGACCTGATCGAAGTGTATAAGTGGAAGATAGGTATTAATAAAGGGGATATTAATAAGGTCTTGAGGATATCTCTCCAAGAGAGAACCCGCAGTAATGGATTTAAATTAGATAAGTTTAGATTTAGAAAGGACATAGGAAAGTATTGGTTTGGAAATAGGGTAGTTGATGAGTGGAACAGTCTACCTAGTTGGGTTATTGAGGCTAGGACTTTGAGTAGTTTCAAATTTAGGTTGGATAAGTACATGAGTGGGAGGGGTTGGATTTGAGTGGGATTGCACATCAGAGCTTATTTCATGGGTAGCATTGAAAATTGGGTTGGTCAAATGTTTGTTAGTGGGATGAATTGTAAAGGACCTGCCTAGTATGGGCCAACAGGCCTGCTGCAGTGTTCCCCTTTTCTTATGTTCTTATGTTAACACAGTGACCACCACACTACACCATAACACAGTGACCACCACATTACACCATAACACAGTGACCACCACACTACACCATAACACAGTGACCACCACACTACACCATAAGACAGTGACCACCACACTACACCAAAACACAGTGACCACCACACTACACCATAACACAGTGACCACCACACTACACCATAACACAATGACCACCACACTACACCATAACACAGTGACTACCACACTACACCATAACACAGTGACCACCACACTACACCATAACACAGTGACTACCACACTACTCCATAACACAGTGACCACCACACTACTCCATAACACAGTGACCACCACACTACACCATAACACAGTTACCACTACATAACACCATAAAGCAGTGACTACCACACTACACCATAACGCAGTGACTACCAAACTACACTATATCAAAAGTGACCACCCCCACTACCCATAACACAGTGCCCACCACACTACACCATAACACAGTGACCACCCCCACTACTCCATGATACAGTGACCATCACACTACACCATAACACAGTGACCACCCACAAATCCATGATACAGTGACCCACACTACACCATAACACAGTGACCACCACATACTCCATGATACAGTGACCACCACATTACACCATAAACAGTGACCACCACACTACACCAAAACAGTGACCACTACATAGCACCATAACACAGTGACCACCACACTATATCATACGCAGTGACTACCACACTACACTATGACACAGGGGACCACCACATTTACACCCATAACACAGTGCCACCACACTACACCTGAAAACAGTGACCCCCACATTACACCATAACACAGTGCCCACCACACAAACCCCATAACACAGTGACCACCACACTACACTATAAAACAGTGACCACCACATTACACCATAACACAGGGGACCCCCAAACACTACACCATAACACATGACCACTACACTACACCATAAACCACAGTGACCATCACACTACACCATAACACAGTGACCCCCACACTACACCATAACACAGTGACCACCACACTACACACACACACACATACACGCACACACACACACACACACACACACACCCCCACACACACACACACACACACACACAACAACACACCACGCACACAGAGCTCTCTGTGAAATTGGAAAAGAGGTTGGAGAAGGAGACAAAGAATTGGGAGGCACAAGTCGAAACTGCAGTTAGCCAAGATAAGGGCCCTAGAAGTTGAGATAAATAGGCTGAAGCGAGATTACAGGGGCAGTGACCAGAGAAGACACAGCATATGAAGCTGCGAGGGCCGAACAGGAAGGAAGGAATTATGAATTATGCTAAGGTCACATCAATCTGCCAAGGAGGACCAAGGAGTGAAAGGGAAGATCAGCTGGTTGCAGATGGAGAGGGTGATAGGTCGAATGTGAGGCACAACAAGGCTATCAAGAGCCACTGGAAAAAAATCAAGGGAGAGAAACTGACCACATACAGGCAGGATCCAGAGTCACAGAGGGTGAGGCAATGGGAGGAAGAAAGGGCAAAATCAGTGTTTATTCCATGGGCTACGGGGAGGGGAGAGGAAAGGACACACACTGAAAGGAAGCAGGAAGAAAGAAAGGAGATTGAGAAAATCATCACGGAAATAGGTGAAGAGATGGACGAGATTGTAAATTTTCAGAGAATAGGGGGGTACTCGAAGGGAGAAACCGCCCAATCAAGCTGATTCTCAGGACGGAAACAGTGCGGAAACAGGATCCCCCAAGAGAAACCCACGATTGAATACTCGGAAGAGTACAAGAGGGTGTTCCTAGACAGAGACAGAACAAAATCAGAACGACAGCAGCTGAGGGAGAGGACAAAAAAAGCGAAAGGAGCTAGGAAAAGAGACAAGGATGGAACCAGCAGAGGTCAGTCAGAGCAGAACAGAACAGCAAAGGGGAAACACACACACACTATTCTCAGAAAACCCTACAACCCATCACAAACCCTCCCAACACACACTACAATTCATACCCACAGCCTCCACCAACACCCAGGGTATAGAATCCCACAGTATGCCACCAGGTCTCCCCCCCTCACAGGCCCCCCAACCACAGTGTTGGAAAGGAAACTGAAGGTATGGTACACAAACGCTGATGGAATAACAAATAAGTGGGAGGAGTGGCATGAAAGAGTCAAAGAAGCATTACCGGAATCATAGCTCTCACAGAAACCAAGCTTACAGGTATGATAACAGATGCCCTCTTTTCCCAAAGGGATTTCCAAATCCTGAGGAAAGACAGAGGGAACAGGGGGGGTGGAGGAAGTGGGCGTTGCTGATCAAAAATCGCTGGAACTTTGATGAGCTGGAGAGAGGAGGGCAGCGGAGAAGAAAAAAGGGGATTATATAGTGGGAAACACTTCACTTGGAGGTCCCAAGGTGGTAATAGCAGTGATGTATAACCCACCACAGAACGCAGGAGGCCAAGGCAAGAGTACGACGAGAGCAATAGAGGATGGTTGACACACTGGCTAGAGGCCCAGAAGAGCTCATGCATGCAGGGCAAAACTCCTGATCATGGGTGACTTTTAACCACAAGGAGATCGATTGGGAGAACTTGGACCCACATGGGGGCCAAGATACATGGAGGGCTAAGATGATGGAGGTGGTACTGGAAAACTTCATGTGCCAACACGTAAGGGAACTACAAGAGAGAGAGGAGAGGATGAACCAGCAAAGGGGGACTTAGTATTCACTTCAGTAGTGCAGATATCGAGGGCATCAAAATATGAAAGACCCCCCCTTGGGGCCCGTGACCCTGTGGTTTTAAACTTCGAATACACAGTAGAGCTACAATGGAGTGGGAGGAGAAGCAGGAAAAGGGCCCGGACGAATGAAGCCAAACTACAAGAAAGGGGGCTACACAGGAATGAGGAAAATACCTGAACGGGGTTCAGTGGGACAGAGAACTGGCAGGGAAGCCAGTTAATGAGATGATGGAATATGTAGCAACAAAATGCAAGGAGGCTGAGGAGAGGTTTGTACCCAAGGGTAACAGGATTAATGAAAAAGCCAGGATGAGCCCATGGTTTACCCAAAGGTGCAGGGAGGCAAAAACCAAGTGTGCTAGGGAATGGAAGAAATATAGAAGGCAAAGGACCCAGGAGAATAAGGAGAACAGTGTAGAGCCAGAAACGAATATGCACAGATAAGAAGGGAGGCCCAAAGACAATATGAAAATGACATAGCAGCGAAAGCCAAATCTGACCCGAAATTGTTGTACAGCCACATCAGGAGGAAAACAACAGTCAAGGACCAGGTAATCAGGCTAAGGAAGGAAGGAGGAGAGACAACAAGAAATGACCGTGAAGTATGTGAAGAACTCAACAAGAGATTCAAAGAAGTGTTCACAGAGGAGACAGAAGGGACTCCAGAAAGACGGAGAGGTGGGGCACACCACCAAGTGCTGGACACAGTGCACACAACGAGAAAGAAGTGAAGAGGCTTCTGAGTGAGCTAGATACTCAAAGGCAATGGGGCCAGATAACATCTCCCCATGGGTATTGAGAGAGGGAGCAGAGGCGCTATGTGTACCCTAACAACAATATTCAATACATCTATCGAAACAGGGAGATTGCCTGAGGCATGGAAGACAGCAAATGTAGTCCCAATCTTTAAAAAGGAGACAGACATGAAACATTAAAACTACAGACCAGTGTCACTGACATGTATAGTATGCAAAATCATGGAGAAGATTATCAGGAGAAGAGTGGTGGAACACCTAGAAAGGAATGATCTTATCAACAGCAGCCAACATGGTTTCAGGGACGGGAAATCCTGTGTCACAAACCTACTGGAGTTCTATGACATGGTGACAGCAGTAAGACAAGAGAGAGAGGGGTGGGTGGATTGCATTTTCTTGGACTGCAAGAAGGCGTTTGACACAGTTCCACAGAAGAGATTGGTGCAAAAACTGGAGGACCAAGCAGGGATAACAGGGAAGGCACTACAATGGATCAGGGAATACTTGTCAGGAAGACAGCAGCGAGTCATGGTACGTGGCGAGGTGTCAGAGTGGGCACCTGTGACCAGCGGGGTCCCGCAGGGGTCAGTCCGACATGACGGAAGGAATAGACTCTGAGGTGTCCCTGTTTGCAGATGACGTGAAGTTGATGAGAAGAATTCACTCGATCGAAGCCCAGGCAGAACTACAAAGGGATCTGGACAGGCTGCAGACCTGGTCCAGCAATTGGCTCCTGGAGTTCAATCCCACCAAGTGCAAAGTCATGAAGATTGGGGAAGGGCAAAGAAGGCCGCAGACGGAGTACAGTCTAGGGGGTCAGAGACTACAAACCTCACTCAAGGAAAAAGATCTTGGGGTGAGTATAACACCAGGCACATCTCCTGAAGCGCACATCAACCAAATAACTGCTGCAGCATTATGGGCGCCTAGCAAACCTCAGAACAGCATTCCGACATCTTAATAAGGAATCATTCAGGACCCTGTACACCGTGTATGTTAGGCCATATTGGAGTATGCGGCACCAGTTTGGAACCCACACCTAGCCAAGCACGTGAAGAAACTAGAGAAAGTGCAAAGGTTTGCAACAAGACTAGTCCCAGAGCTAAGAGGTATGTCCTACGAGGAGAGGTTAAGGGAAATCAACCTGACGACACTGGAGGACAGGAGAGATAGGGGGGACATGATAACGACATACAAAATACTGAGAGGAATTGACAGGTGGACCAAGACAGGATGTTCCAGAGATTGGACACAGTAACAAGGGGACACAGTTGGAAGCTGAAGACACAGATGAATCACAGGGATGTTAGGAAGTATTTCTTCAGCCACAGAGTAGTCAGTAAGTGGAATAGTTTGGGAAGCGATGTAGTGGAGGCAGGATCCATACATAGCTTTAAGCAGAGGTATGATAAAGCTCACGGCTCAGGGAGAGTGACCTAGTAGCGATCAGTGAAGAGGCGGGGCCAGGAGCTCGGACTCGACCCCCGCAACCTCAACTAGGTGAGTACACACACACACACACACACACTACCACACACACTACCACACACACTACCACACATACTACCACACACACTACCACACACACTACCACACACACTACCACACACACTACCACACACACTACCACACACACTAAAACACACACACTACCACACACACTACCACACTCACTACCACACACACTACCACACACACTACCACACACACACACACACACACACACACACACACACACACACACACACACACACACACACACACACACACACACACACACACACACACACACACACAACAGGCCTAGTGTCTAGTCGACATGTGCCTAGGACAAAATGGTAACTAACTACACCATAACACAGTGACCACCACACTACACCATAACACAGTGACCATCACACTACACCATGACACAGTGACCACCACATTACACCATAACACAGTGACCACCACAGTACACCATAACACAGTGACCACCACACTACACAATAACACAGTGACCAGCACATTACACCATAAAACAGTGACCACCACACTACACCATAACACAGTGACCACCACACTACACCATAACTCAGTGACCACCACATTACACCATAACACAGTGACCACCACACTACACCATAAAACATGACCACTACACTACACCATAACACAGTGACCATCACACTACACCATAACACAGTGACCACCACACTACACCATAACACAGTGACCACCACATTACACCATAACACAGTGACCACCACACTACACCATAACACAGTGACCACCACATTACACCATAACACAGTGACCACCACACTAAACCATAACACAGTGACCACCAC
>NW_026509485.1:0-14978 GCF_026875155.1 Cherax quadricarinatus
CATTCAACCCTCGTTCTTTCAAACCCCGATTAGGTGACCAAATTTTTTCCGCAGGGCCCCTCCGCAAATTTTCTCTAGCCTTAAAATCCCATCCATCACCAAAATTTCGTTTGGGCCTTGGGCTTTTTTCGCCCCTTCCCCTGTTGAGACCTCTATACAGGGAATGAATGTTCCCCAATTTTCGATCCCCCGTGATTGCCCATTGCCTTTTCTACTAAGTAACCTAATTTTTCCCCGGAGAAAAGTTCTTTTTGGGGGCAACGCCCCCGCGGGGCCCTTTTGGGGACCCAGCCTCCTTGGGGGATCAGAGCCTTTAACAACCAGGTGTTTGCAGCTGGCTTTCCCCCCCAAACCAACCTTTGACCCAGCCCCGGGTGAACCGGAACTGACTTTAGGTGGTTGTTCCCCCTTTCCAGGTTGAAAACTGCCAGGGGTTTTGTTGTTTTCCCCCTTATGTGTTCTGGGGGGGGGAGTTGAACAGTCTCGGGCCCCTACACTTTTTATTGGGCTCTTTCCCTGGGTAGTGACAACCCCCTGCTTTTCCCTTTGGGGAGATGGTGCACGTCCCGCCCAAATCTTTTGCTTTCGTATTTAGTGATTTTTTCCCTGTGCAAGTTCGGTACTAGTCAGGAATACAGGTTTAAAAAAAAACCTCCAACGTCCCAAAAATTGAGGGTTTTTTCTCCTTATTCGCGCCGTGAAAGTTCTTGTCTTTTTTTAGGGCGGGAATTTCACCTGGGCCCTTTAAAGGTGCTGTTAGTGTGCAGCAATATTTCCCCTTTGATAGAACAAGTGACCTGGAAAAGTGCATCAAAGGGGCTTTGGGCCCCCCTAATTTTGAAGGTTTTCATTATCCATCCTGCTTTTTCTAGCAGATGCATTGATACAATGTTAAAGGTCCTTTAAGTGAGTATCCCCGACATGATCACTTTCCCCCCGGGCTTTTACGTTTGGGGTTTTTCCCCCTAAATTTTGGGCCAGAAAAAAGTTTTGTACTCTGAAAAGAAGATTTTAAATTTTCCCCATGTTTACCCAAAAATCTTAGTAAATTTAAAATTTTTTTCATCGTTGAACTTCAAAATTGTTTTTCCTTTCAGCCCCGGGAAAAATTTGGGTTTATGGGCCGCCGGAACTTTGCATGTCGCAAAAGGAAACCTGTCCCTGCAATTCGGGGTCATCCGCAAAAGGAAAACAAGGTGCTGTGGCTGACCATCCCCCTTTTCTAAAGTCGGATAAAGATGATTTTGGAACAAAATTTGGGGGCGGGTACAATTTTCCCTTGTGGAACAGAGCTTTTTCCCCCGTAGTTCCTCGGGCTTCCCCTGGGTTTACACCAAATCTCTGTGTTTTCTGTTAGGAAAGGGAAAATTTTAAAATCCCCGACCCAACCCTTTCCTTACGCTCTCCCCCGATCTTTCCAATCCTTCCATTTATAAAAATGGGCCCCCGAAATTTTGTAACATTCTTTATTCTTTTTCCCCCGCCCCCCGTTTTCCCATCCCTTTCTCTTCCCCTACCTTCACTCTTTTCCTTTCCCCTTTAATTTCCACCTTTTATTTCAATGCAACTCACTTTTTCCCCACCCCCCCTTTGGGGAAATTCCTCTGTTTTTGGGTCTGTTTTTGTCCACTCCCTTTCTTCGAAAAAACTCAACTGCCTATGGGGGCTTTCCCACTCTCTTTTTTTTGATCACTTCCCCCCCCATTCTCAGCCCCACCGCTTTTGTACACAGATGGGTCTAAGTTTTTCAGACAGCGTCGGGTTCGCAATAGTGTTTTGGACAGGCCCCTCGTGCCCCGGGGGATTTACAAACTTCAGCTAGCATTTTTACTCTGATTGTTGCCATTCTTGCAGCACTTGTTTGTACCATCTATGGGCCCTTTTCCCCTCCTTTGTAGTAATCCCAGACTCCCTTAGTGCCCTCCAGGGTTATAAAATTTGATACATCTCATCCCCTATTTTTTCCATTTTCCAACTTTGGGGTAAACCCCTATCCACCAAACAAAAAATAATTTTTTTTTAAAGGGGCCCCCCGGTCCCGTCCCACGTACAGGGCAATGAAAAAGGGCCCGACACCCGCTGTCACGGGCAGAAATAAAATGACCTAGCCGTTTTTCCCATCGAGGTTTCCAAATTTGGGCTATTTTCTGCAATAGCTACCCCCCCCTTCCACCCGTTGGCAACAACGGGTTTGGCAACTCTGCTTGGGAAAAAAAACTTTTACTATTAAAACCCAGCATAGGTTAATTTACCATCTTTTTGCATTTATTTCCGGGGGTTGGGGGACCACTCCTCCCGCCCTTTTTCAAAAGGCCCACTCGTCTTTCTCATGGGGGATCCATGGGGAGGCACCCTGTTCCTCTCTTTTTGCATGTCAAGTTCCGTAAGATTGCCACATTCTGTTAGACGGGCCCTCTCTACCCAAAGAGCACGCAGAATTTAACCCCCAACGTCCCTTTTGTTCACTACTCCCCTCCCCTTTCCTTTTTCCCCTCTTTTTCGATGGACCCCTTCCTTTAATCCTGACTCTCTCATTGAAATTCTTGACAAAGACCTTTATTTAAATCAAAAAAAACTCTGTGATACTTTTTGCACTCCCCTCCCGCCCTTTCTAAATTCAAATCTCTTTTCTTGCCCTTTACCCTTTCAAACCCTCCCCTACCCCCGCTTTTTTATCCTTAAACCCTTAAATCCATCCCCCTCTCCCTTTTGCCACCCGGGTAACCCCCCCCCATTTTTTCCCTCCCCCCGCGCGCTGTAAAAACCTTGTGGCTTACGCTTTTCTTTTTGATTATAATAAAAATAATCCTCTACTTTCCCCGCGCAACTCCCATTTTTTCACAAACGCAAACCCTTCCTTTGCTGCTTTGAAAAGTTTTCCACTCCTCCCCCATTTTGGACTTTTTTTAACCCCTCTTTGTCTGGGAGGGAAACCCCCAAACCCGCGGAATTTTAGGGACTTTTTCATTGCGTATCATGGCCCTATTTACCCGTGGGAACATAAAGGCCGGGCCTTTTAGGGAATTTGGGGTGAGCTTCAGATGTTCCTCCCATTTTTTCCCCCGTTTTGTTTCTTTTCAGGAACCCAAAAATTTCACCTTCTGTTTTCCTCCCAAACCAGGGTATAATTTATTGGGATTCCCTTTAGAACCTTTTCCCATGGGGCCTTTAAATAAAGTGCCCCCTTTTTCCTTTCGCACTGAATTTTTTTAAATCAGGGTATTTGTTCGTACTTCCCCTTTTTCCCTTAAAACCCGCAGCCTGTACCACTTTTCATAGGGGTATAACCCTCTGTTTCTTTAAAATTTTCTCCTCCTTCCCGGGGGATTTAATCCCGGGTTTTTGCCCTTTTTTGGTTTGGGCATTACCAAACCACTGTTCTGTTTCTTGGGGATTTTAATGCCCTCCTTTTCCCTGGGGGGCCTACCCGTGATTTCCCGGGGATTTATTTAAAAAAGCTTTTCCCCTTTCCCCCCCCACCCCCCCAAAGTTTTTTAAAAACAGGTTTCTCAAACCCATTTTTATCCTCGGGCCCTTTACACTTCCCCTTGCATCCCACTCCAAACTGCCCTTTTTCTCCCCGCCTTAAAACTTCACTTTTGTTTTTTTTTCCCGGGGCTTACAAAGGGACGATTTTTTCCCAATTTTATTTTTTTTTACTTCCCCTTCTTAAATTTACATCCTCTTCGCATCCCAAACCCTGGCAATTTTTATCAGGGAATTTTGGGAACCCTTTTTCCCCACCAAACTGTTTTTTTGAAAAGGGTTCCCTTCTTTTGTCCTTTCCCTCCCAAAGACTTTTTCACCTCTTCCGTTTCCCCGTTTTTAACTGCAGCTTCTCATTCTATACCCCCAAAATTTGGGGCGGGGGATTCTCAAAATGCCCTGCCTTGGTGGGCTCCTGCTTTTTCCCGTGCAGTTTCGTTTTAAAACGCAAATGCATGGGCAGGGACCCGGGTTTTTCAAAAAACAAAAAACCCCCGAGAGACTTCTTGAAAATTTTAAACAGAAACGTGCCCCATTTCCGCCGTGTCATCCGTTTACACAAACGCAATTTCTGGGGTTTGAAATTTTTCTCCACCCTCCCCCTCTGCTTCCCTATAATGCAGTCGGGAAAAAAATACGAAAAAATGAGTGGGAAAAATTCTCCTGACCCAGCTCCTGTTCGGCGGGTTGCCCCTGTTGGTATAGCAAAAAACCCCCAAAATTTGCCATGAAATTTTGGGAATCATCGGGGCCCAAAATTTTTCAGGACTTTCCCTCTATGCCCCTCATTTCTTCCCTCAAAGTCTGCCAGAGAGTTTCCCCCCCTTGGCCTTTTTTTCTCCTCAGAGAAAACTTTTGATGTGCCCTTTTTCACTTCAAGAACTGGGCAACACTCCCCAGCTTCCCGAAAACATCGGCATCTGGGCCCAAGACATTCAATTCCCTAAAGCTACAACATTTACATCAGTCCCCCTTCACCCCTTTTTGCCTTTAAAAATCTTATTTGGGCACAAAGGAGTTCTTCCACACTGTGGAAATCCGCCCCTTGGTTTCCCCCCTTTTCCCCAAACCACACTACGGGCCAAAGAAACCTTCCCACTATTCCTCCCCCCTTTCTCTTACCAAATTTAGTTTTTCCCAAATAATGGGAAAGCCAAATAAAAAAAGATTTTAATTTTGGGGAATTTTGAGTTTACCACAACATTTTTCTCCACCATCAATAGGCCCTTTTGAAAAGGGGCCCTTCTACCATAACCCCTTTCTATTCTTGGGGAAAGTAAGTTCGTAACCCCCTTTTCCCAATAAAAACCCCTCAGTTATTGCCATATTTTTTGGGCCCTTTACAAGGCATATGAAAACAACTTGGTGGGAAATAAAAATTTTTTGCACAACCCACCCCCCTTACCTTTGAGGGGAATCTACCATCCTTCCCTTAAGAAAATTTTTTAAAAATGACAGGCATTTCTTTTTGTTCCCGGGTTTAAAAATGTGCTCTCCCCCCAGGCCCTTTAAAACCCAAAGCTGAAGGTGTCCCCAGGGTGTTTCTGACAAAAACCCCTTTTTTTTCCTTGCAATTTAAAGATTTGGCCCTTGTCATCCATCAAAATTTGGGGCAAACACTCTAGTTTGATGACTTCGTATTGCCCGTGCAGGCCTGACTGTCCCCCTTAAACAGTTTTTCTCCACAAGGGAGTCGAAAGTGTTTCCAATTGGGGCCCCCACAAAGTGGGGTTTTAAATTTTTCCCGCACTAAAAACCACCAAATTACTTTTACTAGACGCTCCTTTTATCTCTGAAACATCCCCTTTTCACTTTTGGCTCCCCCTTTCCCGAACCCTGATACAGTCAAGTTTCCCGGGGGCCCCCTTTTTTGATCGTAGGTTTTTCCTGGAAACCTCACATTACCTTTTCTGAAGGCAACTTGCCACACCGGGGTGAACCTCCTTAAAACCCTTGCTCATCTTTCATGGGGGGCTGATCATCGAACCCTCCTTCCCCCTACATTCCACCCTTTTCTTAAACAAAACCCCTTTAAAGGTGGGCCAATCTATTCAGGGCACTCCTACTACTCTCCACCCCTTTGCCCCATTCCTCACCAAGGTTAAATTTTTGCCTTTTTGGGGCTTTTTTGCCTTTTTCCCCCGTTTGAAGCCTCTATGCCCGAAGGGGAATGTTCCTCCCCTTTTCCATTCCCCCCATGAAAGCCCATTTTTCCTTCCCCTACTTTTGTTTCGCTCTCAATTTCTCCACAACCCCCCCCTTTAAATTTAAAAGGTCACTGATATTAAATTTAAAAATTCTTTATTTGTTCGCCCCCCTTTTTTCTCCGTCCCCTTTTCCCCTTCGCCTTTATTTTCTCATCTTTTTTCAATTAAACCACCTTTCTATGTACATGTAGCCTCTCACTTTTTTTTTACCCCCCTGGAAATTCCAGCGTTTCGGGGTCTTTTTTTAACCTCCCCCCCTTCTCCCAAACCCAACCTGTCTTAAAGGGGCCCCTTCCCCCCTCCTTCATTTTTCTTTACCAATTTTTACTTCCCATTTTCATGCCATTTCCCGTGTACACAAGGCTCTAAAATCTTCTGACGGCGTAGGATTCGGCGGGAAAGTTTCCCAAAAGCGGCGTACCCAAGGGGGTTTCCCATCTTTCGGGGAGTATTTTTACTGTTTGAATTTTATGCCCTCCTTACAAGAACTTTTTCCTTTTTTTGCAAACTATGCCTGTGTCTTTATTTGTGGTTATCCCGACTCCCTTAGTGCTTTACCCGGGAAAACAAAATTTAAACACCCAGCCCCTTTTTCCTTTCCCTAAACCAAAATTGGGTACGCCGCATCTTTAAACCCCAAACAAAAAAGACATTTTTTTTTTTGTTGGGGGGTTTTCCCTTTGGGCCTTTTTCCCTACAGGGCCAAAGAACAAAGGGAGGGCACTGCTGCATGGGTCAGCAAATACAAACCTACCTTTTATTAAGGTATCCATTTAGGGAAAATTTTGCTGCAATATCTTCCCAACTTCCAAACCCGTTTGGGAACAACGTTGGGCTACTATTTCCCCCGGCCCAAAAAACTTTCAATTTTTAATTTAAACCGGAAAATATAGGGTTAAATGGGCCCTCTTTTTAACACCAATTGTCCGGGGGTTGGGAGACTACTCCCGCTTTTGCATTGGGCCCTACTCGGCACTCAGGGGAAACTCATGGAGAGGCCCCCCGGGTCCTCTCTGTGGGAAATTTCCAAGTCCATTATCTGTCAACCCCATTCTTTTTGGAAATGCCCACTTTATTTTAAAAGACACCAGGGAATTTTCCCCCGTCGGGCGTCTTTGCTCCCGCTGGCTTCCCCTCTTACCTTCCCTTTTCGCTGATGGCCCACCCTTTTATTCCCAACCCCTCTTTATTGAAATTTTTTACCCAAAAAACTGACTTACTGTTTACAAATTTTGATACCTTCAGCCCTTTCTTCTTCAATCTCTTGCTAACCCCTACCCGTACTATCCCTGCCCGCTGTTTTCTGTAACCTACTGATCATCCCTCCTCCCTTCTGCCATCCAATACCCTGCTTCCTTCCCTACCCTGCAGCGCTGTATAGCCCTTGTGGCTTAGCGCTTCTTTTTGATTATAATAATAATACCCACGTTTCCTGTTATTCCTTTAGCACTCATTTTGTGCGCTATTTCGCCATGGTCACACTTGTTGAAGGCTTTTGCAAAGTCTGTATATATTACATCTGCATTTTTTTTGTCTTCTATTGCATCTAGGACCTTGTAGTAGTGATCCAATAGTTGAGACGGACAGGAGCGACCTGCTCTAAACCCATGTTGCCCTGGGTTGTGTAATTGATGGGTGGCAATCTTGCTTCTTAGGACCCTTTCAAAGATTTTTATGATATGGGAGGTTAGTGCTGTCGGTCTGTAGTTCTTTGCTATTGCTTTACTGTCCTCTTTGTAGAGTGGGGCTATGTCTGTTGTTTTTATTAAGTGTGGGATGACCCCCATGTCCACGCTCCCTATCCATAGGTTGGTGAAAGCTCGTGATAGGGGCTTCTTACAGTAGATACACTAGATAAACCATATCAATGTTCTGAGTGTCTGAAATGTTTTAATCAAAAAAGCCATCTTGTGAAACACATGAGAGTACATCTTCTTTCTTTCAACAAACCGGCAATATCCCACTGAGGTAGGGTGGCCCAAAAAAGAAAGAAAAATGTTTCTCTTTTAAAATTTAGTAATTTATACAAGAGAAGGGGTTACTAGCCTCTTGCTAGTAAATAAACAAGAGTAAGAACTAGAAAGAAAATAGAAAACCCAGATGGGTGTGTATAATTATATTGCTTGTACATGTATGTGTAGTGTGATCTAAGTGTAAGCAGAAGTAGCAAGGCGTAAAGGAATCATGCATGTTTATGAGACAGAAAATGAGAGTACATACAGGAGATAAATCATATCAGCGTTCTGAGTGTCTGAAATGTTTTAATCAGAAAAACAGTCTTGTGACACACATGAGAGTACATACAGGAGATAAACCATATCAATGTTCTGAGTGTCTGAAATGTTTTAATCAAAAAAGCAGTCTTGTGAGACATAAAAGAGTACATTCAAGAGATAAAGCATGTTAGTGTTTAATGTTTCAGGAATATTTTAGTTATGAACTCATCAGAATATATAAAAGGATATACCCTAACAGTGTTTAGAGTGAAATATGTTAATGAAATGTCAGTCATATAAGTTCATAGAGGAGATAAGTTGTATTTATGTTCAGAATGTCTTATATATTTTATAAAAAGATCGGCCTTGTGTACTCATGAGAGCTAATATAGAGTATAAACAATATATATACAGTGGACCCCCGAGTTTTGTGATTAATCCGTTCCAGAGAGTCTGCTGAAAGTCGAAATTGCCGAATGGCGAAACCATTTTCCCCCATAAGAAATAATGGAAGTAAAATTAATCCATTTCAGACACACAAAAATATTAAAATAAAACATTTTTTTTTTCAAATTAAATAAAGATTTACATACTGAAAACAATTAGAAATAAAGTACATACATATAAAAAATAATCATAACATTACACTTACCTTTACTGAAGACTTCTGGGTGGATGGAATATGGGAGGAGAGGATAGGAGGAAGATGTACACTATTGTTTGGAAGGAGAATCTCCTTCCTTATCTGGGATTACTCCTCTTCAAGGGGGGCTCCTTGGCGTGGTGAAGAGGCTCCTGGTCTGAGGAATTAGACCTGTCTGTCTCCTTCCTCAGACCGAAACCTAATTACCCCCAATCCCCCATTCCCTATCCCATCCTCCCCTTTTTCCTTCCCTCCTCCTCCTCCCCACCCCTCCCTTTTGCCCTTCCTTTTTGGCCTTTTTTTTTTTTTTTTTTCCCACACAGGCACGCTAGTTCCTAGGTAGGGGAAAGGGTACCGGGGTCCATCCCATTCCATTGAGGTTCTTGGCGGTGGCGTGGTTTGCCGTGGAATCTGGATTGCCTGGGGATGTCCCGATCCCTCTCCAGTCTCCCGGAGGGTGGCTTTGGGTGTCTCTTGGGCAACGGGTGTATCTCTGGAAGCCACCTTTCGGATTCCGGGGGTGTTGGCCGAAGGAGGTATGCTTTGTGGTGGATTTCCGGCTGCCCTCTCTTTTGTCCACCGAGGTAGCTCGGCAGATGTGAGGTTGCTGTCCCGGATTGTTAGTTTACTGGCATGATGGGTAGGGTATGGCACGGGTTCCATGATGCATCTGTGCTACTTGCAGTGCTGAGGTCCTCTTGGGTGTGGAGGGAGATTTCTGGCCCTTTGATTCCTCCTAGGAACTATCCCTCCCCGGTCCCCCCTTTTTTTATTCTTTTTTTTATTTTTATTTTCTTTTCTTTCTTTTTTTTCTTAAAAACAAAAAGAAAGAAGTAAACTAACCATGGCAGCCCTAGTCCATGAACCTGCTACCCCTGGGCCCCTTCTTGATACCGCACCCGTTCTGACCCCGCCTCATCTTTGGACCACTCTTCAGACACTCCTCATGCCTCTGTACCTCTTGCCGGTGCTGTTTCCTCACCCGTTTCAGGTACTGAGGCCTTGACTGACTCCTTCGATTTATCTGACCTTCGCTCTCTTCTGACTATGCTTCCGGCCTCTCCCTCTACGGTGCGGCAATTTTCGAATCGCCGACCCGTTCCACGTCGGACCAACTCTGGTCCCACGCCTAAACGCCAACGACAATTACCTGCTGATGATACTTCTCCACCTTCTCATTCTTCTCAGAAACGATCGACACGTCCTTCACTACCTTTCCATGCTCAGTTTCAGACTGAACAATGGACTAAATTCTTCACTTTACGACCGACTTCCTCTACTGCCTATCTTTCTGACCACAGTATTGGCAAGGCACTCCAACGCCATTTTGGTAAAGATATATCTTTTCATGCTCTTAAGAGCGGTACGCGCATCACCGTACAGAATGCTACCCAGGCTCATGAGCTTTCTCGTCTTTCCCATATTGATACTGTTCCTGTCACTATTGAAAAACATCATTCCCTCAATTCTTGTAGTGGTACCGTCATTCTGCCCCATACCATAGTTCAACAAAATTTCCAGACATGTGGCACTGACATTCTTGAACAGATGGAACTCCAAGATCTCCCAATCCTCAAGGTAGACACTTACATTCTTCCTGCCCGCAGGTGGAGACAGATACCCTAACAATGTGGCTCGTTTAACTTTTGACAGCCATGAACTCCCATCCTCAGTTTATGTAGCAGGATATCGGTTACAAGTTCGAATGGTGATCCCTACACCGCAACAGTGTAGAAATTGCTGCCGATTTGCCCATCCAGCGAAATATTGCAGATCTATCGCCGAATGCCCAGTCTGTGGTGTCGATGACCATTCTAATACATCTTGCAATCGACCTCCCTCTTGCCTTAACCCTTTGACTGTTTCCAACGTATAAATACGTCTTACGAGCCAATGTTTCTGACGTATTTATACGCACAAAATCTAGTGGCTTCAAATCAAGCGCCAAAGGCCTGGTAGGCCTACTCGAGAGAATGGGTCTCAGTGGTCAGTGTGGACCCTGTGAAAAAAATCTGGGACCCAGTCGTGCATTGTGGGAACGCCATGTTGTTAGTCCATTTTCACCATGCCTCTCGGTTAGAAGTTCTTCACTCCTCGGTGGATTGGAGGTCTTTTGTTCCCAAGTGATAGCTCTAACAGCAATGAAAATGTGAGTGACAGTGAATTCCAGGGTTTTGAAGTGAGTGTTACCGGAAAAAGTGCCCAGGATAATGTAATTAGTGATGAAAACCCAGATGACCCACAACCTTCCACCTCAGGTGCTGTGCCGGCTTGTTCACGTTTATGTTCACCTGTACCAGGACGAAAGAGGAAACTATTTGGTCGTGTACAACACCCAGATGATAGCAGTGATAGTGATAGTGATTTCAAGGTCATTGAAAGCAGTTCTAGTGACAGTGAGAGTGAATATTCCCAGTGAAGCGGCAGTATGTATGTATGTACGACGTAGCATGCGGTCTGGTAGTGTTTCATATGTTGTTCCAGGGGGAAGGAGAAACTCTGGGAGCACATCCTGTGGCCCTACACCACGACCTGATAGTGAAGATGACGATATTGTAACGATGGGTATGAATGGTGACAGTGAGGGAGGAGGCAGTGGTGGTGATAGTGAGGGTGGCAGAGCCCATGTGGCACCATCAGCGGGCCACGCTACTACCCACGCTGCTGACGCAGCACAACAACCAGCCTCACCCTACCCCACACTCCCACAACCTGCACCACCACAACCTGCACCACCACAACCTGCACAACCACAACCTGCACAACCACAACCACGGTACAATATCCAGACCCCACCAGCAGACCGCATCTGGGATTGGCAGGACGGTGACGAGTTTGTTCCCAGTCCCCATGACTTTGATGAAACACAAAGTGGAATAAAGCCATCTTGTCCACTTGGGAACAATGCCAGTGAACTGGACTGCTTTGAGTTATTTTTCGATGAACCCCTGATGGATATCATTGTCAGGGAAACAAACACATACTGTGATTACACCATGGCAAATACAATTCTCTCACCAAAATCACAGCTACACAAGTGGAAGGAGACAACTGTGACAGAGATGTACCTGTTTTTTGCCAAAATAATGCTTATACCACATGTGTATAAGCACACTGTCACCACATACTGGGCAACAGAACGCCTGATTTCAACTCCGGGTTTTAGTGACATTATAGGTGTCAATCGTTTCCTGATACTTTTTCGTATGTTACACTTTTCAGATAAAACCAGGCCTGACAGAAGCGACAGGTTATATAAGATCAGAAAT
The DNA here is from genome assembly GCF_026875155.1 of Cherax quadricarinatus. Taxonomy (NCBI): domain Eukaryota; kingdom Metazoa; phylum Arthropoda; class Malacostraca; order Decapoda; family Parastacidae; genus Cherax; species Cherax quadricarinatus. The sequence goes on from NW_026509485.1 coordinate 11,822, forward strand.
GTGTTTATGTACCTGAAACAAAAGTGCTGCATGTATTTTTATCCCTTCAGGAAGCTTGTTATTGATGAGTCCTTGATTTTTATTCAAAGGAAGACTCTCATTCAAGCAATATATACCAAGCAGGAGGAAACGCTTTGGTATAAAGCTATTTGTACTGTGTGATTGCAGAAGTGGTCTAGTTTTGGGTATCATTGTGTACACTGGCAGTAATACTTTGAGAGATACCATGAAGTTATTGGGTATCTCTGGTGATGTGGTTCGAACAATGATGGAACCATATCTTGGTAAGGGGCATATGTTATTTACTGATAACTGGTACACAAGCCCCTTAATCAGTGATTTCTTGCGAGTGAACTTGACAGACGTGTGTGGCACAGTGCGTGGTAATCGTGAACATATGCCAAGGTTCAACGCTGGCACTCGCAGAGGTGAGGTGCAAGCCTTTGCTGCCAATGACATCATGGCATTTCGGTGGCATGACAAACGTGATGTCACATTGTTGACATCAGTTCACAGAAACGAAATGGTACCCAGTGGCAGGGACAACAGAGAGACCAATGAACCCATTCTAAAGCCTGCAGCTGTCATGGACTACAACCTAAATATGCGCTTAGTGGACAAATGTGACATGCAGATTGGGTTTCCAGACTGTGTACGCAAGAGTTATAAGTGGTATATGAAACTTTTTTTCCATCTTGTTGATATCTCTATGCTAAATGCTTATAACATATACAAGTTGAAGACCAACAAAACACCAAAATATGGTGAATTTTCCTGTCAGTAATCAGACAAATAATTGCAAAGTACCAAGGAGCAACTCCTGCAATAGACCAGCGCCCACAGACGTCATCTCGTTTGAGGCCTGGTGATCACTACCCCATACAACTGCCTCCTACTACTGCCCGAAAAATGCTCAGAAGAGGTGTTATGTATGTATGCATACCACAAAACGCCACAAAACACGCAGAGACACTCGTTTATGTGTGAGGAGTGTGAAGTGCCCCTCTGCATATACCCATGTTTCAAAGAGTTCCACAAGCTGCAGCAGTTCTAGGAACGTGTTTAGTGACTGTACATATGTATATATATTATGGAACAATAGTAATAAACATTGTTTTGTATTGTTTGTTTGTGTAAACAAAGTGTATACACAAACTAATAGTGATAAAGTTTGTTCTGTTATTGTGTTGTAAACAATGAGTGTATATTTGAAGAATGCACCTTACATTGGTCTCACAGGCCACATAAGTTACCTGGAACAGAAAAATATTGAAAAATGCAAGAAACATTTGAATTAGAGTAAATAAAAATACCGGGTGGGCGGCGGTCTCTGCTGTTGCCGTACGCACGTCACTTTCTGCAAAGTTTGCGGCTCGATATCTCGGTAAGTACTGATGGCAAAAAATTTTTTTTAGGCTTAAAACACTACTAAAAATATTCCTAACATTTTCATAAGAAAAATAATTTTTTTTTTTTCGAATATTTGGCGACATAGAATGACAGTTTCAGAGAGGGGCCTGAAACAGTCAAAGGGTTAATTGTCATGAGGCTCACCCTTCGTACTCTCGCCATTGTCAAGTCTACTTAAACGAGCGGGAAATCCGTTACCTCAAAGAGGAAGAAGGTCTCCCTTATGCCATGGCAGTTTCTCATCTCCACCTCCAAGGGAGACTCCCTAGTGTTTCTTATTCCAGTGTTTCAAAACGTCCCCCCACTTCTGGTATCCCATCTTCTGCAACCACCTCTGTGGTTACCTCTCCCATAGTCACTCCTGTATCTAATTCTTTTGCTGTCCTCGGCTCAGACGTCCCTTCTTCAATGCCTCAGTTGATCTCGCTTCTTCGTGTTCTCTCTCACAAGCCTCAGTAGCGACGAGATCTCGTATGACACCTCCTCCCAATCATCCCTCTACTTCTCAAAAGTCAAAAAAAGGTCCGTTAACACCTCCTACCCATCTTCCACCTCATTTTACCTTCCCTGTCTCTGTACCTGGTTCTTCCCCTCTCTCTGGCTCTGTTACAAGTGAAGAGGTTCACCCTCCTCCTCGTACTGTACCTTCCTCCCCTGTTCCCTCCCAAGTTTCTTCCTCTTCTGCCACCTCCCAGGTTTCTGCCTCTTCTGTCCCCTTCCACACTTCTCCAGTTCCCTCCACCCTTTCACCCCCCCCTACCTTGGTACAGTCCAATAAAGTTCCAATCTTTACTCATCCTCCCCCTACCATTTCCAATATTGTCTCCCATACGACGTCTCTGAATTCCAAAACACTTGAAGCAATCTCTGAATATATTGCAGAGACCAAACCGTCATTGGACACTGATCCACCCTCCGCTCCTTCTCTCTCCTCTGCTCCATCTGTGCAACTCCTTTCTTCACAGTGCACCGTTCCTTCACTGTTTGAACGTTTTCCACTGCCTCCGCATGTGGACTTTTCTAACCCTCTAGTCCGTAGGAACCCTTACCTGCGGATTACAGGTATCTTTATCATTGCCAATCATGGCCTATTTACAGTGGAATATACGCAGCCTCAGGGGTAATTGGGGTGAGCTTCAGATGTTACTCTCCCAGTTTTCCCCTGTTGGTGTTTGCTTACAGTAACCAAATTTATATCTCTCTCCTTGGGCATTATCTATCCTGGATATTGCCTGGTGATTTTAATGCCCACCATTTCCTCTGGGGGGGTCTCACTGTGATTCCCATGGCATCCAGTTAGAGGCTTTTCTTGCCACCCTCCCCCTCCATGTTTTAAATACAGGTACTCGCACCCATTTTGATCCTCGGATTCACACTCTCTCTTGCATCAATCTCTCAGTCTGCTCTTCCTCCGCAGCATTAGACTTCACTTGGTCTGTTCTTCCGGACTTACATGACAGCGATCATTTCCCAATCATTCTTACTTTCCCTTCATATTCACCACCTCTGAGCATCCCACGCTGGCAGTTTGATCAGGCAAACTGTAACCTTTACTCACACCTAACTGTTTTTAGAGAGGTTCCTTCTTCATCCTCCATCGATGAGCTTTTACACCTCTTCTCGTCCTCCGTTTCAACCGCCGCTTCTCATTCTATATTCCAAACTTCGGGCAGACATTCTCAGAAATGCGTTGCCTTGGTGGTTCTCCTGCTTGTGCTCATGCGTACATATGAAACGTCTGCATGGG
>NW_026509486.1:0-14967 GCF_026875155.1 Cherax quadricarinatus
GCCGACCCAAAAACAATCTCGGAGGGCCGTCAACCCTAAAAGGGTAAGAACACCAACTTATTCAGTGCCTACTAATACACAAAAAAAACACGCAAAATAAACCCTCCACTCAAACTTCTCACCAAACCCTTTAACGGGACACATGACCACAACACAAGACACAGATCTCTTTTTGATATACCTCTGTCCAATCACCCCGGTATAAACTCAATGCACAAAAAGGCCCCAAAATATACAATTCTTACCGAAAATATTAAGTAACCCATCTGAAAGTAAATTTAAGACTTTTCTCAAAACCCTTAATCACCCTAACTAATGCTAAATACTCATACCACATGCTCACTTTGTCCCCCCAACATAACTTCAACAATCACTTTGAACCTTTATCCCTTTGACGGAAACCATTGAATCCTCCCCCTTTCCCCTACAGTTTAAAAATAGCAAGGCCCACCCCGATCCAAAAGGGGGAACCCAAACAATTTAAATAACTATAGCCAAATACCAATTTACACCCCTCTAAAAAATCTTCGAAAATTAATTCATAATAATCTACCCTACCTCTCTCCCAAAACATTCTCACCCCTCCCAATTTGGATTCAGGCCTAAAAAAAATACTAAATGCTATTATACCATGCAGAACATATAACACTGCAATGAGAAAAAAGAAGCCCCCACGGGGGATCTTCATTACTTACGAAATTTTTTGATACAGTTGACCATACTTGCTCCACGTAAAATTGCACACTATGGTATTAAGGGCACTCCCCAACTACCTCAAGCTTTTTCCTCAGCAAAAAGAAGCCAAATGTGTACGCAAATGGGCAAGCCTTCCCACAACCAATACAGTTGGGGTCCCACAGGAAGGTCCTTGGGCCCCCTTCTCTTTCTCCTATACAAAAAACCTACCAAATGCTTTCGCAATTTCTCAAACCCACACTTTTGCAGATGACCTACAAAGTCTTCCCACCCGAGCCCAGTCACGCTAGCCAAAACTGTAAACCCGAATTCAGAAAAAACTACCTGGGTGAGGGCTAAAAAACTCACCTAAAATTGACAAAACCTACTTCTTCAGTTTTTTAACAGACTACGATGTACCTCTTAACTAAAAATAAACGACACCTTCACAAAGCTAACAGAGGGGAAAAACCCAGGAAACCCCCCTCATAATAGACTCAAAATTTTTACACAAACAACAATTTCTAAAAAATTCCAAGACTTAGGCATACAACGAAAATACGGGACTAGTTCCACATCGCCCTCCTGGGGCCCTTTATCACCTCTTTTTACCCCTATCTCACCATGGAATTTGTGCATGGGGGTCAACAAAAATAACCATCTCAGACCACTATTACCCAAAAAAAGGCTGCATTTGAAAGATAACAAATTCTCACTACAGGAACACACTCCACCATTTTTCAAACACTCAACCACTCACCATACAAAACATCCATACTTATTATTGCACCATTACAAACATAAAACACTTAACTCTGACATTAACCCTCCCCTCAAAGTCCCTTGCCAAACCTCAACAGAAACATACCAAACACAAGGCACAGATCACTCTTTGAGTTCCTCGTTCCATCCACGCTATGCAAAAACTAAATGCCAAAAAAGGGCCCTAAAATCTGGAATTCATTACCGAAATATAAAAAAACACTCCCTTTTTAAAATTCAAGTCTCTTCTCAAAATCACTTACTCACTCAAACCAAATAAATACTGAAAACAAACCCTTATAAATTGTTATCCTAATTTTACTCCAATTAACACACAAAGAAAAACCCTAGCCCCCCACCTAACTTTTTTTTTAAATACACTCCCTAAAAAAAACTCCATTCGACTGAATGTACAGTAATGCAAACAACCATTGACCTTCTTTTTTAAACTCATTGTGCTTTATAGTTATCTGTTTAAAAAAATGTTTTTATCAAATGTTTCTCATTCTTAGTTTAACTTAAGTTTTAAATTTTTAAGCCAGCCCCAAAGCTATCATAAAATGGGTTTGGCATCTGCCTTTCCTGTATTTTTTGTACCTCTTTGTATGCTTAAATTTCAAAAAAAATAAAAAAATAAATAAAAAAATTGAATCATTTTTTTTCAAAAAGCATTTCTGAATATATGAATAATCTTTTTTTCCCTTTTAACAAATTAGATTCACTTAAATTAACCCTTTGAGGTTTTTGGGCGTACAAACTCTTTAAAGCGTGGGGGGTTTTGTCGACAGACCATAAATTCTAGCGGCCTCAAATCTCACAGGGAAAGGCTGATAAGCCTAGATGTGGAGAATGGGTCGTGTGGTGGGTGTGCGCAGTAGAAAAAAATCGGGGCCCAGTGGTGCATTTTGGGAAACCCATCATATACACAATTTCCACATGCCCTGTGGAAAGAAGTTCCTCACCCTCGGCGAATGGGACACTTTTTTTCCCCAGTAAGTTCAATACAGATGGAAGGACAGTAAAGATGATTTCAAGGTTTCGGGGTGGGGTTTTTGACCAAAACTAATGACCAAATTTGGGGTAATAGTGAGGAAAACCCAGAAAACCCACAGCCTTCCACCTCGGGTGCTGGCCATCTTGTTCACTTCAGTTGTAACCAGAATCAAAGAGGAAACCCTATTTCCAAAATCCCAGACTCAATTACTTTGGTGATGAATGAATGTTTATAAAACTACAAGCTCTTCAAACTTGTTCCAAGAATGGGGGGGGAGGAGGCAGAGAGGGGGAGGCAGAGGAGGGGGAGGCAAGAGGAGGAGGGGGCAAGAGGAAGGAGGCAAGGGGAGGGGGAGGAAAGGGAGGGGAGGAGAGGAGGAAGGACGGGAAAAAAGAAGGAGGAGGAGGAAAAAAGGAGGAGAGGAGGAGGAGGAAGAAAAGAGGGGGAGGGGAAGAAGAAAATACGTAATAAAAAATAAACAAAATAATAATAATGGTTAAAATAAATAATACATAATAATAATACTAAAAATTAAAAATAATAAATGTTCACCCATGACATAAAAAGAAAGGGGGGATAACATCGAAAAAGGCTGACTTTTGATGGGGGGTAAATGAGGGTAGAGCAGCCAAAAGATGAAAAAACATCTCCCCCCTTTGTTTAGCGGTATACTAACATTTCTTCTGTCTTTTTGCCTGTCTGTCAAGCCCCCCTGTCTACCGTCTAGCTCTCTGTCTCAGAGCCACAAACGTGTCATCATTTTTTACTCACATTTTCAAGCAAGTATAGCACTTTTGCCCCTGGGTTTTTTGGGTTATCCTGAAATTTTATACAGTATACTTTATTTTTTGGTACCTGGAGACAGAGATAAAAGACAGTTTGAATGAGGAGAAAATAATTAATAGAATGGAGGAAGGGAAGCAGCATCCGCCCCCATGTTTTACAGCGGAGGGGGAGTGAGTAAAGACAATAGTCATTTGACAGCTGCGACTCCTGGTAATTTACACTAGGGGGGGAGGGGGAAGGGAAAGGGGGAAGGTAGGGGGAAGAGAAAAGAGGGGGAGGAGGAAAGGAGGAGGAAGAGGGAGTAGGAGGGAAAAGGAATAAAGAAGAGGAGGAGGAAAGGGAATTTTTGGGGGAAGATTTGGGGGAAAGGAGGGAAAAGGAAGAAAAAAGAGGAGGAAGAGGAAAGAGTAGGAGGGGAAAAGGAAGAGTAGGAGGGAAAAGGAAAAGAGGAGGAAGGGGAAAGGAGGGGGAGGAAGAGGAAGAGTAGGAGGAAGAGAAGAGGAAAAGTTAGGAAAGTAGGAAAGGAGGAAATAGGGGAAAAGGAGGGAAAAGGAAGAAGAGGAGAGGAGGGGGGAACACTATACACGGGAAATGGTACACTAACATTTCTGTCTGCTATTTGTCTGTCTGTCAAGCTCCCGTCATCGTCTACTGTCACCTCGTCTCAGAAGCCCCAAACTTGTCACATTTTCCACATCTTCAAGCAGAGAAGCACTTTTTCTGGATTTCTTTGGGGTTTTCCTAGGTAATTTATACTTGTATACTTGTATTTTTGTGTACCTGTGGACAGAATAGACAGACGATAGAAAGAGGAACAGATTTTAAAGAGATAGAATGAGGGGGAAAGATAAACACCATTGTGTATGAACCCTGTTTTTAGAGTTCCACAAACTGCGAACTAATAGGAATATGTTTAGTGACGGGTTTTTGGTAAAATATTATAGAACAATAAAATAAACAAGTTTTTATTTTTTGTTTTTTTAAACAAGTTTGTAAACAAAATTTTGATAAATTTTGTGGGTTTCTTATGTGTTGTTTCAAAAACCCAGGTATTAAAGAAAAAACCCCTTTCTTTGGGCTCAAGCCAATAAGTTATGTGAAAAAATAAAATAGTGAAAAAAACAACAAACCTTCAAAACAATAAACTAAAGTTTTCCGGTGAGCGGGAGTCGCCCGTTTTCCATACGCGGCCCATTTTCTGCAAACTTCATGCATCCATATCTCCGAAAATAAATTTAGGTAAATTTTTTTTTTTTATCCATAAGTTTAGAAAAAAAAAAATCTTTTTTCAAAAAAAAAAAATAATTTTTTTTTTTTTTTTAAATTTGGCCCACCCCAGAACAGTTTTGGGAGGGCCTGTCCCACCCCAAAGGGGTTTAAAACTACTGTACAAATGATAAATTACGTCCAAATGACAACTATGTATAATCCTTATGTTTTATAGTCGTAAGAGTAATGTTAAGTTACCCATAATGCCTGGGCTAATAAGGCTCCTTGCTTTGAAACCCACTTTTTTTAAATACAACATCTCAATTACTGTTTGCAAAGACATAAAATAAATAAATATAAAAATAAAAAATGGAAGCAGGGAGTGTACGGGGAAACGGGGAGTGTGGAGGGGAGTGTCGGGCGGGCGGGGATGGAAGGGGATGTACGGGCAGGCAGGGGGAGCAGGCAGCGGGGATGTAAGGGCAGGCGGGGATATAGCATGGGGGGGAGTAAAAATGGGGGGAGTGTACATAAACGGAGTGTACAGCGGGCATAGTGATGCAGGCATCGGGGAGTGTACATGGAGGCGGGGAGTGTAGCATGGGGGCAGGATGTAGGGGGCAGGCAGGAGGTAGAGGCAGGCGGGGAGTGCAGTAGGCGGGCAGGGGTGAGCAGAGAAACGGGAGTGTGGAAGGGAGGCGGGAGGTACGGGGAAGCAGGGAGTGACCTGGAAACGGGGATTGTGAAAAGGAGGCAGGGATGTAAACCCCATTTTTCCCTTTCCAAACCCCAAACAACAAAACTCATTTCGCCCAAATCCCTTACTACGCTTGGTAAAACACGAAAGGTGATTCTTAATCGTCTTATGCCAAATTAAGTATTCTTGTCCCCCCGGGTTGCAGGGCTTCAGCATGGAAGGAGTGTGCATCATTGCATACCCCCTTCTCACTCGCACACTGACACTCAACACTACCTCCTTGACCTTAAATCGTTTTTGATGAAACCCAAACCCCAACATGTAATCATTAGTGAACTTCCCCAGAATGGTTTGTTGGAGATGGCTTCTCTCCGCTGGATTAAAGGTTACCTGTCCAACAGAAAGTCGTCTGTGTTGTTCCGGGGACATAGAAGTGTAACTGAAGATTTTGAATTAGAAACCTCACAGGGAGGTGTGCTTTAGTCCCACCCCTTTCAATATTCTGATTAATGCCTTACTTAATCCCATGCCTACCACCCCCCATCATTATAGGGTTTAAAGTTTTGCTGATGATATAATGATTCACACCACCGGATTCTCCAACACCCAAAACATTCTTAATCATGTACTAGCCTCGTGTCGGACCTGGGGTTAATAATCTCAGGGGATAAAACAATGATACTCAACAGGCGTCCTCCTTGGCAGAGAGGCACAGTTTTGTCAGATCCATTGCATGATGGGTCTCTTCTAGAATATGTAAGCAATACAGGTATCAGGCTTTGAGGTTTCACTACTTGGACCTGTTGTAACGAGACTTTGTCGCCAATACAAAGAAAGCTGAGAGCACTTAGAGTTGTGGCAGGTTTTCATCCCAGGTATGGAGCTAATGTTAAAATTGTGAAAATGATTTATCTTGCTTTTATTAGATCATTGGTTGATTATTGGCGCCACTATTGCACTCGTGTTCCCGACTGGAAGCTGGAGGGGTGGAAAAGCTGCAAAACGAAGCAATGAGGATCATCCTAGATGCCCCCGTACTGCCAAAATTTTAAATATGCGGAAAGAACTTAATATTCCAAGCATTAGAGATTTGTGTTACTTAAAGAAATACCTTATTGGGGGCAATAAAGCTTAGGTTAGCCCATTCAAAACCCCTGCACAGAAGCCCTCCAAACTTTCCTCAGCACTGGTGAACATCCTTCCAGATGGATCGAAAAAACGGAACCGACCTCCGCATGAACCAGCTACATGATCTATGACAAGTTAGACAACAGAGACATTTCCCTGCTACATGGATATTTTCCCCATTCCAAACTACCTATCCTCCATTTCCCCCCAAAACTCTTCTTAAATCACAACCAAAGCTTTGTCTTGAAGCCAAACAGATGCCTTAAGCTGTATTGATAACTTATCCACAAACACTCTTCAAAAAATTTTTCTTGATGTTCTGTTCACCAGTCCACGGGTCAGCGGGTAATGCTGCTGTTGTCACACAGAGTGATGGCTCCATAAAGAAATTGGAGCACGCATCAAAAAAGGGGCCTCTACCCTTTAAACAGAACGTTTGCCAACTCCTTGCACTCAAATGCGCCCATGTATCAAAGGGTTACATTTTAATTGTAACTGATTCTCGTCATCCAAAAATGCTCTCAACTTTTAAGCATAAATTGGGGCATCTTGGTCAGAAGCCAACCTAGATTGTAAGATTGTGGACAGGGGGATCAAGGGCACAGCGGGATTCCACTCACTTTGGGTCTTCAATGCATGATAGAACTGAAAAATTGGCTAAGCTTATGCTTTCAAAGGGGGGAGTAGATTACAATTTTGGGGTTGTCTTAGCATTTGAGGACATAATCAAAAAAAATTTCAAAGAACTTTTTGACTTAAGACTTGGGAGATTGACCAATCAGCCCATCTATCATTTTTCCACATGCAGGGGGAGCCACTTTCTATGGTCATCCAACAAATAACAACCTTGGATGTCACAACCCCCCGGCATTGGGTTAAAAGTATCTATGGCAGGTTAACTCACCCCACCAATGTAACCAAAATGAATGAAACTTTCCCAATGGAAAAATTGCACACCTTACATCATTATGTACTGGAGTGTGTCAATTAATGAATTTAGAAAAAACTCACCAGAAATTTCAAGAAATGCAAAGTATTTTACCACATGGGGTATTCAACCATTTTGGGGAAAACCCTGACTTTGCTACCTGAAATAAGCATTACCCTGTGGTGTTTGTGTGTGTTGGGTGTGGTGTGTGGTGTGTGTGGGTTTGTGTGTGTGTGTTGTGTGTGTGGGTGGGTGCAGGTGTTTTGTGTGGGGCGTGTGTGTGGTGTGTTGTGTGGTGTGTGTGTGTGGTGTTGGGGGGGGGTGTTGTGTGTGTGTGTTGGTGGCGTCGCGCATTGGGAGTTGTGTGGGGTTGGGGGATGTGTATGTTTGGGACTCACCTATTTTTTTGCAGGGGGGCGATCGTGTGTTGTGGTGTGGTGTGGGTGTGTTGTGTTTGTGTGTGTGTTTGGTGTGTGTGTGTGTGTGTGTTGTGTGTGTGTTGTGTGTTACCATTTTTTTCCTAGCACATTCGAATAGACCAGGCCCGTGTGTGTGTGTGTGTGGTGTGTGTTGGTGTGTGTGTGGGTTGTTGTGTGTACTCACCTTTTTGTGGGTTTAGGGGTCAAATCTTAGCTCCTGGCCCCCCCTCTTCACCGTTGACGGCCCCCTCTTCTCCCTCTCCATGAGCTTTTCAAAACCCGTCTTTAAAATTTTGTATGGTTTCCCGCCTCCACTACACTTTTCAGGCTATTTCCCCGCCAAAAAATCTATGACTGAAGAAAAACTTCCTAATACTCTCTGACTCATTTGTGCTTCAACTTCCAAAATTGTGGGTCTTGTTTTTTTGTGCCCCCCCTGGGAAAATCCTGTCTTTGTCCACCTTGTCTATTCCCCCCATATTTTATATGTCTTATCATGTCTCCCCTGACCCTCCTGTCCCCCAGTGCCCGTCAGGCCGATTCCCCTTAATCTTTCTTCATAGGACATTCCCCTTAGCTCTGGAACTAACCTTGTGGCAAACCTTTGTACTTTCTCTAGTTTCTTGACGTGCTTTATCAAGTGCGGGTTCCAAACAGGTGCTGCATACTCCAGTGTGGGCCTGACATACACGGTGTACAGTGTCTTGAACGATTCCTTACTAAGGTATTGGAATGCTGTTCTCAGGTTTGTGTGTGTGTGAGTGTGTGTGAGTGTGTGTGTGTGTGTGTGTGTGTGTGTGTGTGTGTGTGTGTGTGTGTGTACTCATCTATATGTACTCACCTATATGTGGTTGCAGGGGTCGAGTCATAGCTCCTAGCCCCGCCTCTTCACTGGTCGATACTAATTCACTCTCTCCCCGCTCCATGATATTTGTCATACCTCTTCTTAAAGCTATTTATGGAACTTGCTTCCACTACTTCACTCTCCAGATTATTCCAGTTCCTGACAACTCTAAGACTAAAGAAATACTTCCTAACATCCCTATGACTCATCTGGGTTTTCATTTTCCAATTGTGTCCCCGTGTTTCTGTATCCCATTTCTGAAACATTCGATCCTTGTCCACGTTGTCAATGCCTCTTAGTATTTTATACGTTGTTATCATGTCCCCTCTATCCCTCCTATCCTCCAGTGTTATCAGGTTGAGTTCCCTCAACCTCTCCTCATAAGACATACACCTCAGTTCCAGGACTAATTGTGTTGCAAATTTTTGCACTTTCTCCAATTTCTTGACGTGTTTGACTGAGGGTTCCATATTGGCGCTGTATATTCCAGTATAGGCCTTACATATACTGTGTACAATGTCGTGAATGACTCCTTACTCAGATGTCTAAACGCCAATCTCAGGTTTGCCAATCTCCCATATGCTGCAGTAGTTATTTGACTGATGTGTGCCTCAGAGGACATGTTCGTTATGATGCTTACCCCAAGATCCTCTTCTTTAACTGACGTTTGCAGCTGTGTGTGTGTGTGTGTGTGTGTGTGTGTGTGTGTCTGTGTGTCTGTGTGTGTGTGTGTGTGTGTGTGTGTGTCGTGTGTGTGTGGTGTGTGTGTGTGTGTGTGTGTGTGTGTGTGGTGTGTGTGTGTGTGTGGTGTGTGTGTGTGTGTGTGTGTGTGTGTGTGTGTGTGTGTCTGTGTGTGTGTCTGTGTCTGTGTTGTGTGTGTCTGTGTCTGTGTCTGTGTGTGGTGTGTGTGTGTGTGTGTGTGTGGTGTGTGTGTGTGTGTGTGTGTGTGTGTGTGTGTGTGTCTGTGTCTGTGTCTGTGTGTGGTGTCTGGTGTACTCACCTAGTTGTACTCACCTAGTTGAGGTTGCAGGGTCGAGTCCAAGCTCCTGGCCCCGCCTCTTCACTGGTCGCTACTAGGTCACTCTCCCTGAACCATGAGCTTTAATCGTACCTCTGCTTAAAGCTATGTATGGATCCTGCCTCCACTACATCGCTTCCCAAACTATTCCACTTCCTGACTACTCTGTGGCTGAAGAAAACTTCCTAACATCCCTGTGATTCATCTGTGTCTTCAGCTTCCAACTGTGTCCCGTGTTGCTGTGTCCAGTCTCTGGAACATCCTGTCTTTGTCCACCTTGTCAATTCCTCTCAGTATTTTGTAAGTCGTTATATGTCCCCCCTATCTCTCCTGTCCTCCAGTGTCGTCAGGTTGATTTCCCTTAACCTCTCCTCACAGGACATACCTCTTAACCCTGGGACTAGTCTTGTTGCAAACCTTTGCACTTTCTCTAGTTTCTTTACATGCTTGGCTAGGTGTGGGTTCCAAACTGGTGCCGCATACTCTAATATGGGCCTAACGTACACGGTGTACAGGGTCCTGAACGACTCCTTATTAAGATGTCGGAATGCTGTTCTGAGGTTTGCCAGGCGCCCATATGCTGCGGCAGTTATTTGGTTGATGTGCGCTTCAGGAGATGTGCCTGGTGTTAATACTCACCCCAAGATCTTTTTCCTTGAGTGATGTTTGTAGTCTCTGGCCCCTTAGACTGTACTCCGTCGCGGTCTTTTTTCCCCTCCCCAATCCTCAAAATTTTTGCATTTTGGTGGTTTAAACCCCGGGAGCCAGTTGCGGGACCGGGTCTGCAGCCTGCCAACCCCTTTTTGTATTCTGCCGGGTTTTCGTCGAAAAACTCTTCTCACAACTTCACCTCTGCAAACAGGGACCCTCGATTTTATTCCTTCCGTCATGTCTTTTCAAAAATACCAAAAACATGGCCCTGGGACTGCCCCCTTGGACCCCGCGCCGGGTGCCCACCGACACCTCGCCAGTACCATTACTCGCTCTGTCTTACGACAAGTTTCCCGATCCTTTGCGTCCTTCCCTTTTTCCCTGCTTGGTCCTCCAGTTTGCACTAATTCTTGTGGGGGTACTGTGCCCAAAAGCCTTCTGCAGTCCAAGAAAAGCAATCCACCCCCCCCTCTCTCTCTTGTCTTCCTGCTTCACCATGCATAAAACCCCCTCCAGTAGGTTGTGACACAGGATTTCCCATCTCTGAAACCATGTTGGCTGCTGGTGATGAGATCTTTCCTTTCAGATGTTCCACCATTCTTCCCTGAAAATTTTTTCCATGATTTTGCATGCTAACAGTCATGACACGGGCTGTTTTTGTGCTTCGTCTGTCTCCTTTTCAAAAGATGGGACCACATTTGCTGCTTCCAGCCTCAGGCAATTCCCTTTTTTCAAAAGTTTTTGAATATTGTTGTTAGGGGTACAAAAGCCCCTCTGCTCCCTCTCTCGGACCCATAGAATGTTACGGCCCCATTGCTTTTGAGGTATCTAGCTCACTCAAAGCCTCTTCACTTCTTCCTCTGTTTGTGCACTTTTCCCCAGCATTTGGGTGGGGGCCCCCCACCTCTCCGTCTTTCGGAGTCCCTTCTGTCTCCTCTGGAATACTTCTTTGAATCTCTTTGATTTTCCTCACATATTTCACGGTCTTTTCTTTTTTTCTCTCCCCCTTTCCCTTTCCCTTAGCCTATTACCTGTCCTTAACGGTTGTTTTTTTCCTGATTGGCGTAAAAACACTTGGGGGTCAATTTGGTTTTTGCTGCTATGTCGTTTTCATTTTGACGTTGGGCCCCCCTTCTTATCGGGCATATTCGTTTCGGGCTCAAAACGACTGCTCTCCTTATTCTCCGGGGGCCTTTCCCTTTCTTATTTCTCCTTCCCTACACCTTGGTTTTTGCCTCCTTGCATTTTTGGTAAACCCATGGGCTCATCCGGGCTTTTTCATTATTCCTGAACCCCTTGGGTACAAACCTCCCTCAGCCTCCTTGCACATTGTTGCACAAAATTCCACATCCATTAACGGCTTCCCTCCCCAGTTCCTGTCCCACGAACCTCTTCAGAAGTTCCCATTCCTGTGTATCCCCTTTCCGTAGTTTGGTTTCATTTGCCCTTGCCTTCCTCCTTCCCCCTCCACTTGTACCTACTTGTATTCGAACTCAAACCAATGATCGCGGGCCCCGGGGGTCTTTATATGGATGTCCCAAAATCTGCCTCCCAAAGGGGAATACTAATCCATCTTGCGGGGGTTCATCCTCTCCTCTCCTTTTGTATGCCCTTCTGCTGGTACATGAAATTTTCCAGTACCACCTCCATCTCTTACCCCCATGTATTTTTGGCCCCCATGTGGCCCCAAATTTTCCTCCCATTCGATCTCCTTGTGGTTTAAAAGTCCCCCATGATCAGGAGCTTTGCCTGCATGCATGAGCTTTTCTCGCCACGCAGCCAGTGGTCAACCATCGCTCTATTGCTCCGTCATACTTTGCCTTGGCCTCCTGCTTTTTCTGTGGGGGTTATACACACTGCAATTATCACCTTGGGACCCCCAAATGAAGCTTCCCGCTATGTAATCATTTCTTCTCCGCGTCTCCCTCTCCAGCTCATCAAATTCCATGGGTTTTTTATCACAATCCAAACCCCTCCACCCCCCCTTTTCCCTTTCTGTCTTTTCTCGATCTGGTACCCTGAAAATGGGACTTTATCAACCTGTAAGCTGGTTTCTGTATCGCTAGAGTCTGGGGAGCCCTTTGACTCTTTCGGGCCACTCCTCCCACTTTTTTTGTTTTTCCATCACGTTTGTGTACCATACTTCAGGGTTTCCTTTCTAACACTGTGTTTTGGGGGGCCCCGTGGGGGTGGGGGACCTGGTACTTACTTGGGGTTCTATAGTTGGGGGGGGGGTGGAAGCTGTGGGAGGGTTTTTATTGTGGTTGGGGGGTATGAAGGTTTGGGTTTTTGAGAAGTTGTGTTGTGCTTGCCCCTTTCTGCTCTTTTTTCTCTGACTGACTCTGCTGGTTCCACCTTTTCTCCTTTCCTAGCTCCTTTCGCTTTTTTGTCCCCCCCACTGCTTTCTCTGTTTGTGTTCTGTCCTGTCAAGGAAAACCCTTTTGTACTTTCCAACTTTTCAACCGGTTTTCCCCCTTTTAGGACCTGTTCCGCACTGTTTTTTGTCCTGAGAACACTTGATCGGGCGTTTCTCCCCCTTTAAAATACCCCCCCATTTTCCCGAAAATTTACAATCTCATCCCTGTCTTCTTTCCCCCCATTTCTGTATGATTTCTCAAACTCCTTTCTTTCTTCCTCCGTCTTCAGTGTGGGGTCCTTTCCTCTCTCTCCCAACCCATGGGTAATCATGATTTGCCTTTCCTCCTCCCTTGCCTCTTCCCTGGACTCGGTTCCTGTCTGTATTTTCATTTTCCCCTTGATTTTTTTATGGCTCTTGATAGCATGGGTTTTGGGCCCAGCATTCGACCTATCTCCTCTCCATCTGCCCCCTCTGCTCTTCCCTTCCACTCACTGGGCCCCTTTTTTGCAGGCGAATGACCTTAGCATAATTTTACCCTTCCTTCCTGTTCACCTCTCACATCGTATGGTGTGCTTCTCGGTCACTACCCCTAACTTTTCTTCAGCCTTTTTTCCTCAAATTCTGGACCTTTACCCTGCTACTGCAGTTTCGACTTGTGACTCCCAAATTTTTCGTCTCCTTCTCCAACCTCTTTCCCATTTCACGAAGCTCTTTTCTCCATTTTTTCAGAAAACCCCCAATTTTTTTCTCCCATTCTTGCTCATCCTTTTCCACTGTTCCCCCCCCATTCCTCCCTACCGTACCCTGTCACGATCCCCGATTCCTGCGAGTCCCAACCATTTTTTTTTTTGAAAAAAGAAAGAGAAAAAGAAAAAGGGGGAGAAGTAGAGAAGGGGGAGAGAGGAAGGGGCCTAGAAGGGGGGGAAAAGAAGGGAAAAAGGGGGGGAAAGTGAAAGAGGGGAAAAAGGGAAGAGGAAGGGGGGAGTGAAAAAGGGGAAAAGAGAGAAGAAGAGGAAAAAAGAAGTAAGAAGGAAAAAGAGAGAGGGGAGAGAGAGGAAAAAGTAAAGGAAAGAGAGGAAAGAGGAGAGAGAAGGGGAGAGAGAGATGAGAGAAGGATGAGAGAGAGGATAGAGGGGAGAGAGAGAGGATGAGAGAAAGGGGGGGAAAAGAGAAGAGAGAGAGAGAGAGAGAGAGAGAGAGAGAGAGAGGGAGAGAGAGAGAGAGAGAGAGAGAGAAAATAGAGAGAGAGAGGGAAGAGAGAGGGGAGGAAGGGAGAAGTGGGGGGGAAAAAAAAAGGGGGATAGGGCACTTCACAGAAGTGTAAATCCTGTATGTGTGTTGTGTTGTCTAATTTTGTGTGTTGTGTGTGTGTGGTGTGTGTGTTGGTTTTTTGTGTGTGTGTGGTGTGGTTTATGTTGTGTGTTGTGTGTGTGTGTGTTGTGTGTTGTGTGTGCACAGCTATCAAGTCCCTAACAACAGTGCTTTCTCACCAAATGTGCATTTTTATGTTTTTTGAAACAGTCCTTATTTCCCCCTATTACTAAAAATGTATTGTATATGTACCCCCATCCTTGGTTCCCACGTACCTTATGTTTAAAATTCTTCAAAAAATTAAAACACAGGCTTCGCCTATATCCGCCACCTCTAATTCCAATTTAAAGCCATAAATGCTGCTTATTCTAATTCTAATAGCTGGGAGGTGACCCCCAATTCCAGCTAGAGACAGGGACTATTTACCCCCCTGCAACTCAAAAATAGGGGAATATTACTTTCGGCTGGCAGTGGATAACTTCGGTCTGTCCGTGCCCAGAAGTTGAAGGGTTTGATGCTTCGGGAATTTTTCCCTAACTTCCTGATGCACTTATTCTCTACTCTTTTAATTTTTTCACTCACTCACTGTATTTACTATACATTAAAACAACTCTTATCCCCAGTCTTCAGTCGCACTTATTCTAAATAACCCACGTTTTTTATGGCAACACTATTAGGCCTGAACAAAAACCGTCCCCTTCCAACGGGCCCTCACTAACACTCAGCCAATATATCCTTTTTTTTTTTCTGTGATCACTTAAAATTTTCCCTTTTTTTTGGGGGTTAAGTATTAAGCACTCTTATGCTGCACACCCCATACCCCCACTCTATTCCTTATGGGACAGTCAAAATTTTTCACCAAAACAGAGATCAAACCGGGACCCCCCCACGAGTGGTGTGTGGTGTGGGGTGTGTGTGTGGTGGTGTGTGTGTGTGTGTGTGTGTGTGGGTGTTGTGGTGTGTGTGTGTGTGTGTGTCTGTGGTGTCTCAGTATAGACCATTCCAGTAACCAGTTACCATAACCAGTGTCCAGAGAGACTCACTACCCAACCCTCTCTGCGGGAATCACGACGTATTCATAGCGCTGACCATAGAGGATTTCAAACCCCCCACATAGGGAAATGTGGTCATTAGCTTACGATAGAGAGCAGAGAATAAATAAATAACAAAAAAGCAGAGAGGGGCA
>NW_026509487.1:0-12624 GCF_026875155.1 Cherax quadricarinatus
TAAAAAGGGGGATAATGACTCCAGGTAGATCTGGTCACAATCATGGCAAGTTACAAAGGTAATGAACTCCAGGTAGATCTGGTCACAATCATGGCAAATTACAAAGGTAATGAATCGCCTCACTCCTATACATGGTTACAGTCATGAACAAATTACAAAGTAATGAGCCACTGATACGTCCACACCGGCCCACAATGCGGCTTGTGTAAAACATTTGAGGGAGATTCTTAACCCTTTGGGGGTCGACAGGCCCTCTCCGAAACTCGTTCTCAGGGTCGGCCCAAATTTAAAAAAAAAAAAAAATTATTTTCTCTTATGAAAAGATAGAGAATCTTTTCCCGATCATAAAGACACCAAAAGTTTGAAATTTGATAGAAAATTTGGGCGGAATTATGCCTCGCAAAGTTAGCGGTCTCGGCGATGTTACGCATCGGCGATTTTGCCCACTTTGAGCCCCATTTTCGGCCAATTTCACTGTACTAGTCGACAAAAAACATGAATATTTCGCTTAGAACTTCCATTTTTTCTATCGAATGGATGCAAGAAACCACTCATTTATGAAATTCAACTATCCAGTACAGTGGTCAGAATTTAGCAATTTTGCCAATTTCACACAAATTTCAAAAGATGCCAATTTCGGAATAGGGTCCAGAATAAACAAGAAAGACATTCCTGGCACTAAAATGACATTTACTCTAGTCATTAGTCATGTCTCAAGTCCCCTCTTATATTCTTTTGCTTTCCACTTTGAATTTTTATTTTCACAAAAAATATAAGATTTACTGTTATGCAGACTACTGCATTAGTGTAAAAAATGGTATAAATATTATTGGTGCACTTGTGAAAGAATATTAGACTCACCAGTTGACGTGTATTGCACGCTTGGCACGATTTTGTTTACTTTTGAAGTTTGGTAAAAATCGAACATTTCTGCTACTTTGAGCTCAATTTCAAGGCACCCTTTCTTTGTAAAACCAGTCAAAATCATCTCAATTTCTGTAATATGTCTTCCATTCTATAAAATGAGACCAAGAAAACTAGAATACAACAATAAATACCATACGAAAATACACTGCAAAGTCGCTGATTTATTCAAAAAAATGGTCAAAGTTTTTTTTTTCTCATTATGCACTGTGTGCTGCAGGATTTTTTTTAGACTGTGCACACTGACCACATAGACCCATTCTTTCATATGAAGGCCTACCAGCTTTCTCCCACTAGATTTGAGGCCGCTAGAATTTATGAGTACTAGTACGTCAAAAAACCCCTACGCGTAAAACGTACTAGTACGACGAAAACCCTCAATAGGGTTAATTGTCTCATGTACAGAATCAAACAATTTTTGTCTCCCTGGTTGCATGATTCATGCATGGAAGGAGCGTGCATCATTGCATTACCACCTTTCTCACTCTGCACACTGACAGCTCACACACTACCTTCCTTGACCTTAAATCTGCTTTCGATGTACCCAACCGACATGTAATCATTAGTGAACTTGCCAGAATATTTGGGGGTGGCTTCTCCGTGGTTTAAACTACCGCCAAGAAAAATCATCTTTTTGTTAGGCAAGAAAACTCTTTATTTAAACCCCCCACAATATTCTTTCCCCCCAAAATTCTTTAATCCAAGCTTGTCCTTGCCCCCCAAAATTTTGTTTGCTGATGAAAATATTCCCCACCACCTTTCCCCCAACAAAAAATTTAACTGTCCCAGCCCGTGTCAGGATGGGTTTATAATTCTCTAAAAAAAAAAGAACCCTAAAATGGCTCCTCCTGCGGGGCCAAATTCGCCAGACCCGTTCTTTTATGGGTCTTTCAAATGTAAAATAAGGGTATTGGCCCTTTGGGGCCCTACTTGGATGGAAAGAATTTGTGGAAACAAAAAAAGCGAAGGCATAAAGTGTGGATTTCACCCCGGTTGTGCTAATGTTAAAATTTGGGAAAAGTGTCCTGCTTTAAGAAGGGATTACCACCATTTTGTCGTTTGGGGAAACTTACGAAAAACTCAAAACAAGAAATGAGGATTTTCTGGGGCCCACGTATCCAAATTTTTAAATAGGGCGGAAAAAAAAACTTTTTTCCCCCAACATTAGAGATGTGTTTACTAAAAAAAACCCTTAGGGGTCAATAGCAGGTTTAATTAAACCCCGACAGGCCCCTAAATTTCCCTAGATGGGTGATTCCTTCCGAGGGTTTGAAAAAAACTAAATATGAAAGAATGATTTTGTAATTTTACAAAGGAAAAAACCCTTCCCGTTCCATGGGATTTCCCCCATTTCAAATACCATTTCATTTCCCCCAAAATTTCAAATACAACCAAACCGTCTTGAAGAAAAATTGTTTAAACTTATTGATAATTAGTCCAAACTTTTAAATTTTTCTTTTTTTGTTTATATTTCAGGGGAGGGGTTTTTATTAAGGTAGGGCTCTATAACAAAGAAACATAAAAAAACTGTTTGAAACTCCTTATAAATTTCCATTATCTAATTGAAAAATTTAAAATTTTTAACTGATTTTTTTCCCCTAAATGCTTTCTCAAATAAAAAAAGGGGAGTTCGAAAAAAAGGTTTTGGTGAGGGTGGAAGTGGGTCAAGTCAATGCGTAAATTCCCACCCAAAACCTGGGGTTTAATCCATATTTTTAAAATTCGTTTGTTTCAAAAGGGGGAAAAAATCCTTCTTTCATTAAAAAAATAATCAAAAAAATTTCAACGAAATTTTATTGCTTAAGCCTTAGGGAGTTTTGACACAAGTCAGTCCATCTATCATCATTCCAAAAAATGCAGGGGGACCACAGTCTATGGCGCATCCAACAAAAAAAGCCGACTTTTGGGATGTCACTACTGCCCGGCCCGGCTGGGTTACAAGTATTTTTGGGCAGGTTAAATCCCACCACCAGATGTTGCCCAAAACGGAAATGAAAAATTTGCCAAGGGACTATTGTCAACCTTGCGCATTATGTCGGATGCGATAAAATTAATAAATTTAGGACAACCACTCAAAAATTTTTTCAAAAAATGAAAGATTTTATCCACATATATATTACGACCTTCTGGAGAAAACCCTGATTTGCTCCCTGTAAATAAAGCATTACCACGTGTGTGTGTGGGGTGTGTGTGTGTGTGTGTGTTTTTGTTGTGTGTTGCATATATTAGTACTTCATGTCATGTGTCCGTGCTGCGCCCCTTGGTGTTTTGGCGCGCGCGCGGCCGTGGGGTGATGACCCACTTAATATTTTTTTTATAACTCTTAAATTGTGACCAGTGTGGACATATCATTGGCTCTTTACTTTTTTTTAAATTTTTTCATGACTGTAACCATGTTGGAGTGAGGGATTATTACCTTTAAAACCCGAAGACTGTGACCAATCTACCTGGATTCTTTACCTTTGTAACTACTCCTACATAATTTGGGGCCCAGTCCCGGGACCCATTATGTACCTTTGTAATTTTTTGACACTGCCCACAGGATGGGTATGGGGTGCATAAAAAGAAATTAAACTGCTAATCCCTAGGACTTATCCTCTTCTATACTTTTATTAAAAAAAAAAATGCAAACCCCACCCCCAAAAACTAAATCCCCACCTCCCTTTAAATTTCTATTTTTAAACCCATCAACCCAGCTGCTTTACCCCCATGCCCTCTCCCCACTCAAAAACGGTTCCCCCTCACTCCTATAAGATGTTTTCCCCCTTGCCCTATACACGAAATCACAGCTTCCCATTTCATAAAACATTTAACAATTCCTCAGAATAACCCTCCACTTCCCATCCCTCTAACTCTCCATTTAAAATCTCTGCTCCTATTTTTAACAAAACAAATCCATTTTTTCCCTGGGGTTTTCCCTCACTTATTAATCTCACCCCAAAACTTTTTTTTTGTTTTCTTTACCTCTCTTTTTTTCCTATACTCCCCCCCTCCTTCATCCCTCTACTTTGTGTATGAAGACGAATGGTATTTGGGCGTGATGGCTTGGAGTGTGAGGGAAATATTTATGAAGGGTTTCGGGGAAAACCCGGGTTATTTTATTAAGGGACTTGAGTCCGGGAAAAATGGGAAGTACAGTCCCCGCACTCAAAGGGGGGGTTTGGGATATTGGCATTTTGGGGGGATATACAATGTATTGTGTATTTTTATAATTACTTCAAATGTTGTATTCGGGGCCCCTCTAAAAAACTGATTATGTGTGAGGAGGTGAAATTTGAATGATGAGAAAATTTTTCTTCTTTTGGGTCACCCCCTCGAGGGAACAGCCGACTTGTTGAAAAAAAAAAAAAGTTGAGAGTAGCAAAACACCTTTGATCATTAACAAGAAATTGATATGCTAACAAAATTGCAAGATGGCAACAGTGCAAGAGGGGGAAGATCTTGACATTTTAAAAATATGGAGCCCTCAAGCTTTTCCGGGATTTCGATGGAAAAAAGAGGGCAGTATTACATGAAACACTAGGAGACAAAAAACATGGCAGTGAGCATCATAGAAATATATTAACAGCCCCCATTTTGGGCATTTTGCCTTACTGCATTCCTCTAATACGGCATTCAAATTATCCCCAAAACTTCCCAAAAGGTGAGGGGCTTTTTAATAGGAAACCCTCACCCAGTTTGTTTATATTCTCCATGACCACTCTTATTATGTTGGAAATTTTTCCAAAAATTTTAAGTGTTTTAAGGGTTTCTCATATTTTTTAGTACGTACTCTGATAAATTATGCTTTGTGTACCTTACCTAAATATACTTTCACAGTGCGGCATGCAGTACACATTAAAATCCAAATCTCCTCTACTCAATGCCATATAATAATCTCTTTGGGCACATTAGTGTCAATATTTATTAAAATAGACATTTCCATTAATCCGTCTATAATATTTTTTCAAAATTATTTTAAAAAACATCTAGTAACATATAAACTGATACATACACCCCCATATAAAAATTGATATAAATTGAATTTGTTTCCAAATGCCTCTTTAAGGGGGGGTCCTTGTCTGGTGAAGAGGCCTTGTTCTGAGGAATTTGACTGTTGGCTCCTTTCCCCAACCGAACCCAATTACCCCCCAATCCCCCTTCCCCATTCCATCCTCCCTTTTTTTCCCTTTCCCCCTCCTCCCCACCCCCCCTTTTTCCCCCTTTCCCCTTTTTGGGGTTTGGGATTTTTCCCCCAGCAACCTAGTTCCGGTAGGGGGAAAAGGGACCGGGTCCATCCCATTCGTTTGGGGCTGGGGGGTGTGTTTGCCGTGGAATCTGGGTGCCTGGGGGTTCCCAAACCCTTTCCCCCCGGGCTCCCCGGGGGGTGGCTTTGGGTGTTTTCGGGCGCAGGTGTTCTCTGGAGCTGCCTTTCGGATTCCGGGGGGTGGGGCCGAAGGAGGTATGCTTTGTGGGATATCCAGCCCCCCTCTCTTTTGCGAAGGTACTCAGCGATGTGGGTTGCTATCCCAAAATTTCTGGTTTAAAGGGATGAAGGGGGAGGGTATGGCACGGGTTTCCTGCTGCATCCGCTACTTGCGGTGTGAGGGCCTCTTTGGGGCCCGGGGCGGATTTTTGGGCCCCTTTATTTCCCCCTAGAGCTATTCCTCCCCATCCCCCTTTTTTTTTCTTATTTTTTTTCTTTTTTTTTTTCTTAAAAAAAAAAAAGAAAAAAACCTAAAAGGGAAACCCTAAATCCAAAGAACATGCACCCCCCGGCCCCCCTTATACCCCACCCCCTTTTGACCCTTCGTTTTTTTGCCCTCTTTCGGCCACTATGATGCCCTGTACCCCTTTCTGGGGCCTTTTCACCCCGCTTCGGGACTGGGGTTTTTTTTGACTCCTTCGTTTTTTCTGACCTTGCTTCCCCTTTACTTTTCTTTTGGGCCCCTCCCCCTACGTGCGGCAATTTCGAATGCCAGCCCGTCCACATCGGGCCAACTCCAGTCCCACTCCCAAAAGCCAACACAATTGCCTGATGATGTACTTCGCCACCTTTTCGTTCTTCTGGAAAAAAACAAAACCCTCATGCGCTCCCTTTCCATTCATTTTAAATGACAATGGGTAAATTCTTTACTTATGACCAAATTTCCCCTTTTGCCATCTTTCCGCCTTTTTTTTTGGCAAAAAGCTCCTACGCCTGAGGTAAGAAATTTTTCCCTTTTGGCTCTTAAAAGCAGTATTGCATCACACTGTCCAGAACTACCCAAGCTCAGACTTTTTTCTTCTTTAATCTACTATTTCCCTTCCCATCGAAAAACACCCCTTTCCCCCAAAACTTTTTGTGGGACTGTCTTTTTTGCCCCCCACGTGTCCAACAGAATTTCCAGACATGTGGGAAACATCTCGAACAGCTGGAACTCCCAAAATCTCCTATTCCTCAAGGTAGACACTTTGCCTTCCGCCCGCGGGGGGAGAGCTCCCCTTCAATGTGAACCCATTAACTTTCGACAGCATGAACTCCATCCTCTGTTTATGTAGCAGGCACGGTTCAAAATTCAAAAAGGGATCCCCACACCGCAACAGGTAAAAATGCTGGCAAATTTGGGCACCCACGAAATATTGCAGATCATGGGGCCGAATGCCCCGTCTGCGTGCCAATACCATTCGTACCTCTTGTAGTCACCCCCCCCTTGCCTTAATTTTTCTAGGGTCACCCCTTTGTACTCTCCCGTTTCCCGGTCTACTTTAAAAGAGCGAGAAAATTCGTTTTTTCAAAAAAGGCAGACGTCTCCCCCAGCTTACCGTTTTTTCCCCTCCGCCTCCAAAGGGAACACCCGTGTTTTTTTATTCTCGTTTTTCAAACGCCCCCACTTCTGGGGGCCCATTTTTGCGGTCCTCAGTAGCTACCCCTCCCATAGCACTCTGTATCTATTCTTTTGCTGTCCTGGCTCAACGCCCCACTTTAACACCTCATCTGTTCTGACTTTCGAGTTCTCCCCCACAACCCCAGTATCGACAAGACCCCCTACGACACCTTTCCCCCAAACGCCCCTCACTTTTCCATAAGTCCAAAAAAACCCCTTTGCCCCAAATTTTTTGCCCTCCTTCCCTTCTTTCCCCCCCAATTTTACCTTTCCAGCTTGTCCTGGTTCCCCTCTCACGGCTCTATTCAATGTGGAGGTTCACCCCCCTTTCCCTTCTGTCCTTCCTTCCCCGTCCCTCCCAAGTTTCCCCACTTCTGCTGCCTCCCCTTTTCTGCCTCTTTGTCCCCCCCACACTTCTTCTCCAGTTCCCAACAGCTTTCGTCCCCCCATATTTTTACATCCATTACTGTCCCAAACTTTACCACCCTCCTCCTCCTACTCCAATATTGTCTCCCATACAACGGCTTTGAATTCAAAAAAACGAAGCTATTTCGAATATATTTGCAGAGACTAAAACTTTAATGGGCATGATCCACCTTCCCGTTTTCCCTTTTCCTTTCCCCCTCCTCCATCCCACAACTCCATTCTTTCCAATGCTCCTTCCTTTGCTGCTTGAAGTTTTTTCCAATGTCACCCCATTGGACTTTTCTAAACCCCCCAGTCCGAGGGGCCCTTCCTGCGGATTCTGGGATTTTCCTCGTTGCCAATCAGGCCTTTTTTACAGTGGAATTCCGCGGCCTCAGGGGTAAGGGGGTGAGCTTCAGATGTTTCTTTCCGTTTTCCCCCGGTTGGTGTTTGCTTACAAAAACCAAAATTACATTTGGGCTTTTTCCAACCCATCCACTAAAATTTATTGTTTTCTTCGGACCTTTTTCAAGGGACCTTTTAATGAAATGCCCTTCTTAAAACGCAAGATATTCCATACCACAACTTTTGTCCATACCTCACTGCATTACACGCACCCCGATCCACTTGAAAAATTTTTAAAAATATTTTTTGTACTCTCCCCCTTTCTCGGCATTACTATCCCAATTTTTGCCTTTCTTTTATCCTTACCACCACCACTTCTGTTATTTGCTTTTTTTAATCCCACCATTTCCTCTGGGGGGAGGGCTCATTGTGACTCACGGGCTTTCAGTTGGAGGGTTTTCTCCTTCTCCCCCCTCCATGTTTAAATACGGGGTTTACCCCATTTTGATCCTCGACCATACTCTCTCTTTCATCGATCTCTCGGTCTCTCTTTTCCCCCACTGCACTAGAATTCGCCTGGTCACTTTATCGGGCTTTCATGCAGCGATCCTTTCCAGTCATTCTTAATTCTTTATATTCAACACCTCTTCGACCCTCACTGGGGAATTTTATCAAACACATTGGGGGCCTTTACTTTCCTAACTGCTTTTAGTGAGGTTCCTTCTTCACCTCCATTGATGGCTTTTTTACACCTCTTCTCGACATCAATTTTAACCACAGCCTCTCTTCTATCCTCCCCCCAAACCTCTGGTAGGGATTCTCAGAAATGTTGCCATGGTGGGCTCCTACTTGTGCTCGGGCAGTATGTTTTTAAACGCGCTGTGTGGGGCAGGACCGGACAATAGAACCAAGATTTTTGATTTTTAAACAAACCCAGGTTTTTCTCGCCGTGCAGTACGTAAATGCACTGCGGGGGGGGATTTTGTTTCCCCCTCACCTCGGGTTCCTCATAGTCAGTCGGAAAAAAATACGGGAAAATAGTGTAAAACTCTCCACCCAGCTCCCGTTCTGCAAATTGCCCGTGTTTATATAGCAAACCCTCTTATTGCCATTTTAAATTTGGCAATCATCTGGTCCGATTTCTCAGGGGGTTCATCATCCCGTCGTTTCTTTCCCCAAAGTCTGCCAGAGAGTAGCATCCCTAACTTTTTTCTCCTTGAAGAACCGATAAAGGCCTTTTTCACTTTGGGAATGGGGGCAACCTTTCAGTTGCCGATCATCGCAGCTGGACCTGACGACATTCAATTCGTGTTACAACTTTACTCAATCACTCTTTTTATCCTCTTACACCTCTTTAATCTTATTTGGTCACAATTCTCCCCCAGCTGTGGAAAAAAGCCCTTGTTTCTCCCCCTTTTTGCAAAACCGGGGACACAACATGATGCCTCGCACTTCGCCCTTGCTCTTACCATGCGTTTGCAAATTGATGGAACATCTGGAAATCAACAAATTTGTGTGGATTTAGAGACACAACAGTCTCTCCCCCATCAATAGGTTTTGTAAGGGCCTTACTATGCTTGGGGTACGTATGTTTATAATGCCTTCGCAATAACCCTCAGTTATTGCCCTATTTTTTTACCTCGAGAAGGGATAAGATACAACTTGGGGGTAAATTTTTTTGGGCCCAAGCCCACTCCTTAGGCCTTGAGGGAATCAAAAATCCTTCCCTTAAAACTTTTTAACGACAGACATTTCCGTGTTCAGGGGTTTTTGTGAGGGAAAAATAGGTGTAAGGGGGTTGGGTTTCGGGGGAACCCAAACCATTACATTATTGGCCCACTTTTACCCCCCCCTCCCCGGGGCCTTTGGGGGAAAACTAGTGTTCTGAGCACAACATTTTTTCCCTTACTGAAAATGATTTGGCCTCTAGTTTTTTCCATCCAATATTTGGCATCACTCTGTTTGAGACTTCGCTAACTTGTGCAGCCTGACTGTCACTTATTACAGTTTCCTCCAGCATGGGTTGACCATTTTTCCAAAATTGGGCCACCACGCATGGGTTTAAATTTTCCAGTACTAAAATTCACCAAATTTACTTTCACTAGATGCTCTGCATCTTTTTTACCAACCTCAACAAACACATACCATAACAAAAGGGCACAGTACTCTTTGATTTCCCTCGGTCCAGCACGCTAGCAAAAACTAAAAGCACAAAAAGGGCCCAAAAATCGGGAATTCATTACCTGGGGAATATAAAAAAACTGTCTTTTTTTAAATTCAAGTCTCTTCTCAAAAATCACTTTCTCACCCACAACTAAAAAATACTGAATAATGTAATCTCATAAATTGTATCTCATATATGCATCTCATTATTGTATCCATAATGTCAACCGTGACCCAACAAAATTTGTTACTATTTTAAATTTTATTTCTAACATAATTCTCCATTCTAGTGATTACCAGCAACACAGTAAGCCCTATGACCGTCTTTGAATACTCTTTGTACTAAAATGTTACTGTTTTACAATAAATTTTTTTACCCCTGAATAACAATTTCTTATTAATCTTAAGCTAATTTTAAGCCTGCCCCTAATGCTCTTTTACAAGGGGCTTTGGCCCTGCTGCCCCTTTTTAAAAAAAGTATTTCCCTTTTACTTCCTGATCATGTTCAAATTAATAAATAAAAATAAATAAAAAAAAATAAACCTTTTGTCCTCTATGGCTCACGTTCCTTAAGTGATAGTCAGGTTTTTAGGGCCCTTCTCTTTGACCATAGGGTTTTCCTGGAAACCTCACACTACCTCTCAAAAACAAATTTTCCAACCGCTGAATCTTCTTAAAACCCTTGCTCCTTTCCTGGGGAGCTGATCGTCGAACTCTCCTTCCCTACATTTAGCCCTCATTTACGAAACTGATTATGGGATCAGATCTATTCAGTGGGCCCCTCCCACTATTTTCTCGAGCCTTAATTCCATCCATCACCAGGGATTACTTGGCTTTGGTGCTTTTTTTTGTCTTTTCCCCTGTTTAGAGCCTCTAGCAGAAGTGAAATCCCATCCTTGTCCGATGCCGTGATGCCCATTGCCTTCACTACTATGTTCGCCTCATAATCTCCCAAAAACCTTTCCATAATAAATAATCACCATTTTGTAGACATCTTTATTTGTTCCGCCCCTGTTTGCTCGTTTCCCCTTTTTTCTTTAACTACTTTGCTCGCTTCCCTTCGTTACCACCTTTCTATGTCATGTAGCACTCTCTATTACCTGCCCCCCCCCGGGAAGTTCCAGCGTTCTAGTCTGTTCTTTCTCACTCCCTTGCGCAAAACCCAACGCCCACATACTTCGCGCTATCTCTTTTTACCACTTTTTCCCTCTCATTCCATCGCATGTACACAGATGGCTTTAATCTTCTGATGGCATCAGATTCGCAGCAGTGTTTTCCCGTGTCGTGGAGGACATTTACTATCATTTACTAGCATTTTTTCAGCTGAATTGTTGCCATTTTTTTGCAGCACTTACCTATTGCATCATTCTTTGGGGGGGCTCATTTGTGGTTTTTTCAGACCCCCTTAGTGCTCTACAGCTATCGAAAATTGATACACCTCTCCCCCAGCCTCCGTACCAACTTTTTCTAGCCCAAATTTTTATAACATAAAGAGTTGTTTGTTGGGTCCCTGGGCGTGTTTACATACAGGCAAAAGAACAGCAAAACCCGCTGCGCATTCAGCATACATGACCCACCAGTTTCATATAGAGGTGTTCCTTTCCGACTATTTGCTGTAATAGCACCCACCTTCACCCCTTGGAAAAAACGTTGGTCTAAACACTCGGGAACAAATTCATTCAAAAAACCGGTAAGGGAGGCCGCCCGCTCAGGTTTATAGGGAACATCCCTCCCTTTGTTTTCCAATTTTCCATGGGGACTCGGAGGGCCCCCCCTTCGGGGACCGGTTTCCCTTGTTTTAAACCACTCGTTTCTCCCCCAACACCGGAAAATTTTCCCTTTTATTACATTTTTCTCCCTTCTTGCTGATGGACCCTCCTTTAATCCTGACTGCTCACTGACTTCTTGACAACAAATGACTTACTCCACAAACTCTGATGACGATACCTTTCGTACTCCCCCCCAGCCCTTTCTACTC
This sequence comes from Cherax quadricarinatus, assembly GCF_026875155.1. Lineage (NCBI taxonomy): Eukaryota > Metazoa > Arthropoda > Malacostraca > Decapoda > Parastacidae > Cherax > Cherax quadricarinatus. The sequence continues at coordinate 11,662 of NW_026509487.1, forward strand.
AATCTCTTGCTTTCCCTCTACCCCTGCACTATCCACTGCCCCGCTGTTTTTCCGTAACCTACTAATTTTCCCTCTCCCTTTTGCCACCTGATACCCTCGCTTCCTTTCCCGCCCTGCAGCGCTGTATAGCCCTTGTGTTTAGTACTTCTTTTTGATAATAATAATAATAATAATAATGTTTACCAAACGGTTTGTAGGAGTCGGAAGAATTAAGTTTTCTCTAGTCAAACACCGGTTACTTAAAATGTAGAAAAATATTCCTTTTGTTTATTGCCTTCACTCTGTTTTTATTATATTCATGACCCTTGTGGGTTTAGTGTTTTTTTTAATAATAATATCATTCACTCTAAAAATGGTGTTGCATGAGAATGGGAGTGTTGGTCTTTATTTATTCCATTGTACCACTGTGGAAACAACTTGTACACAACATAAGGTGTTTGTACGAACGTGTATGAACCCTAACTGACACTTTGTTTGTTTAGAAGTTGGTGGGGGGCCAGGCGGGCTACCCACCCTACTTCCCACACCTGACTTTCTACAAAAAAAATACTTTCACCTCTCACCCTACATTAAGACCATTGAGACTACAAATATTTTAAGTTAAGTAATGAGTGTACTGTACATATATGCATTTTATCACTCTAGGGAGCTTTAAGCGTCATAGTAAATTTTGTGGGGTGGGTTGGCCAGGAGGGCTCCCACACCTGACTTCTTACAGTAAATACTACTCACCTTTTGCCCTACATTAAGTCTACAAATATTTGAGGTAAAAATGAGTGTACTGTGTGTGGATTTTACTTTTTTATTGGGTTTTTTAAAACCTAGTTCTACTGCTAACTTAATATATGTTAGTGTAAACTTTTTATCTGGCATTTATATTCATTTATAAGTGGAAAAAATGTCGTTCTGCTTTTGGGGATGTCTGCTTTCTGGCAGTAGCCTGGAACCTAACCTGCTGTTAAG
>NW_026509488.1:0-14504 GCF_026875155.1 Cherax quadricarinatus
CCCCCAGGACAGCCTATCACCCCACATTACTGACTACCGGGACATCACCTCCGCCTTACAGTTTGTGACTACATGGCCATATCAAGGGGCATCCTTTCAGCCCAACTTTTTATGTTCCCATCTGTTGAGAAAGCTTCCGGTTTTTTTCTATAAAACACTTTGATGTTGTCCTCTTTTAATACCCTTGTGATTTTAGTCAAGTTTTAAATCTCTTTTTGGGCATACCCAAAAACATTCTTTTTTTAAAACTGCTTGTGCTAGTTCGGGGATATCTGCACAAGGGGCGGACCCCAATTTCCACAAAAAATGACAATTTATCCATGGGAACCCCGTTTGTTTGACTGCCCACAGATACACACAGCTCATAAGTTTTTGAAGGGTTGATTTACTGAATTTTACTGAAACCCTCTTAAAAATATTTTTTTAAAAAACCTTAAAATAAGTCTAGCTTTTGTATTTCTAACTTTTTTTTGTATATTGGACAGCTACCGCCACTTTCCTGTTTTTATGTTTGTTTTTATAAGGGGCCTAAAACCCCACCCGTTTACAGTCGCTTTATTGTCCAACGAAACTTTTTTTAAACCCAGTCCCGGGTTGGGGACAGTAAAGGGTTCGACCATCAAGGTTCGGACCATCGATCTGCTCTGAAAAGTGGGTCACTTATTTAAAACATACGGGTCGTGATTTACTAAACATAAGGATCTATGGAAAATTATCTACCCGAGTAATATTGATTTGACTGATACAAAAGTATAACTTGCTTTTTGAAAAACCCGGTGATATCGGGCAGCTCCTAAAATTTCGAAGGTCGACCTCCACCCTTGTTTATCAATCGCGTATCTGGTTTTCTATTTTTTTTTTTTCCTCCCACCACAAAAATCTATATTACACTATATTTACTGGGGAGGGGGGGGGGGGGGGGGGGGAGTGGGTGGTTATTTTTAAATAATTTTTTTAAAAAAAGGAAAATAATTAAAATTCACTCCCTCCCTAAAACCCAAAAACTTTTTTTAAAACAAACCCATTTGCATTTACTGGGATCCATAAAATTAAATTTTCAAAAACCAACCAGGGAAATTTTCAGTCCTGGGAATTTCATTTCACCCGCCCTTGGAATTTTTTTCAAAAACCCTGTTTTTAAATGAATTCCTTTACATCAATTTTTCCATGTTTTTACCTATCACATTACTAAGACAGAGACCCTTTTTCCCGAACCAAAAGTTATTAAATTTTTTTTTTTTTTCCCCGGGGCACAGGGGTTATTTTTTTCAAAACAACACACTAATTTTTCCTTTTTTTTATTTAAATTTTTCCCCCAAAGGGGGTTTGGGGGGTTTTAAGATTGTCCAAATTTAAAATTTAACCTAAGAGGGCCCGGGAAAACACGAGAAAACCCGGGGGGACAACGAGGCACCTGAACGCTGAAAACAACACTTCTAGTATTCAGGGTTTGTGACGAGTAACTCAATATATGGTTTGATTTTGCGTGGGAATTGTTCTATGTATGTTATTCATAGCAGTTTTGATGCTTGTAGGGGTGTCGTGTTTGGGATCCTTTTTTTAAAAATTTTCTGTGTTTGATGAACATTGTTTTACTTATTTCAATACATTACGTTAAATTGTATTTAACATATAAGGTTCCTACTTTTTAATTTACAAAGGACAAATATGCTTCGTTGGTTTGTTTTTGTTAATCATATAACAAGCTTTGGAAATTTTTTTTATTTTTATAATAAAATCCATACAACAAATAAAAATCAAAAATGAAAAAACGTTCCCAGGACTATACCCAAACAAACAATTTTTCATACACACATAGTGTTCTGTGTAAAAGAAAAACCCCCCCTTCCCCTTCCTTGGATACGCCAAGACGTAAAATATCAAAAAACAAAGGAGCTACCTGAAAAATAAGCATACCGGGGTTACACCAAAAATACCCACAATGTAAAAACTGTCGCATAATACACTGGAAATAATCGTATGCTTACAATAATGCATGGCATAAAAATAGAATTACAATGACGTAATACACAAAACTTTTACTATGGTTATCCTAAAGCATCATCCATCAACCCCCCCCCCCCCGCAGAAACCCACTTTCCCCCACCAATTTTTCCCTACTACCAATGTGTTACAACCGATCAACCTTTAAAAAAAAAGGGGAAAAGGGTAAATACATCTAAGATATCGGAGGCTTGTAATATACAGTACTTGGCAAAAATAAGGGACCCTCAAGAAGACCGCCATATAAATTTACACAAAATTGAAAGAATGTTTTTTGAAAAAAACATTTTTTAAGACTTTTCCCCACAAAAAATTCTACCATTAATTAAAAACAAATCTTCCACCCCCACACTTTAGACCGCAGGTCGCTTTACATACATTGCTGTGACCTTTTTTTTTACTTATAAAACCAGTACTAACGGGTCACACAGAATACATCGCAAGGTCGACACCATGCCAAAAACCCTTCAATGGTGGGGTGGGTCCTAAGCAAAGGGAAATTTCTGCGCGGCTCACCGAAAATCGAAAAAATATGGATATTGAGTTTTTATATAGCCCCGGGGGAAAACCCTTGTTTTTTTCTGAGGTACGTTTATTGTTTCTCTAGGATGAGGGCCCCATTCCACTAAAGGGTATTTCCCCTACAGAAAAATATCTTTTCTATTCTATTCTATTTGATTCCCCGGGAAACCCCGGCCCGGTCTCTTCCTTTTTGGTGACACGCTTTGGCCCCCCGGGAGGGAAGTGCATTTTATCTTTATTTGCACCTTTGGGGCGTCTTCAGCGGGAAAGGGGGGGGTACCTCACCGCCCATGGCCAGATGACGTACCAAACGTTATGTGCAAAAACAGTGGCTGGTGTGCAGTGAATGGGGGCCCAAAGGGCCCTTGCAGCAACTTCAGTGGGGGGGCGGATGACATGCAAGGCCCGGAAGAAAGGGTTTTCCAAAATCCCTGACAGTAAGTAACAAATTGCTGCCTCTTTCCTCGGTCTGCCCTATGGGGTCATTGGAAGTGTCTACGGCGAAGGGGCATCGTAGCCGGGCGTCTAACAGGTAGTGCACCAAGGGCTGTGAACCTTCGGTCACAAGGGGCACGAGCCCCTTCGTGCCCTTCAACAACCCGCGCTGGTGAATCCCCTAAGCGTAGGGGGTGGATATGCACCCTCGTTCCCGGGGACTGTGTCCAAAGACTTGGAGGGGGACCCGTGGGTCGCCCTGAAACCCAAACAAGGCTCCGTGACTCCCCAGGTGGGGAAATGGGGCCCCCTTGCCGCACCAGCACCAACAGCGCAATCGGGGCTGAGGCTGATGGAGATCGCAGCTGTGGCGTCCCTCGAGGGTTGCAGTCCAGCCCCCTATCTCGCAACATTGCCAGGGTACCCACATGCTCGGGACCGTTATGGTAGCCCTGCGACCCTGGGCCTGAGAGCTGCAGGCACCCCGGATGGATGATTAAGTGTATTTGTCCTTTGCTCTCTGGCAAAAGCGTTTGGGATTGCTGCCCTGGAATCAACGTGGTTTTTTTGGGGGGATGCTGTGGCCTGCAAGAATCCGCAGAGCTTGTTGGATGGAAAAGAGTTGGGCCCTGGGGGAGGGTGAAATGGTCGGGGGGCGCCAAACCTGCTGCCCAATGCGTGGAACATCCCAGCAGCTGTGCGGCCTGCCACTGGGGCCTGGGGCCACAGTGTAATACGGCACACACCCTGGGGCCTTCCGCCCCCCAATGCTAGCCGGGCGGGGGGGTGAGAATGTCCCCGGGGGCAATGCCTTTGCTGTCTGTAGGGTTGTCCCTCACCGCAAACCTCTGGTGCCCCCGGGGCGGCAACCCGGGAGTTCGCTGCCAGTCTGTCGCAGCCCCCCCCCTGGAGCAAAGTATGGGCAAAAGCTTCTGTTGGATTTCTACCGACCCCCATCCATCGGGGGCCGGGGTGCAGTGGAAGACCTTCCCGGCGACCCATAAATCTCTCATCGTTTGTCACCCCCTGGAGTCGGGGATACTTTGCAACCCTTGGGAGCACCAGTTGGATCCGTCTTCAAGAGGCTGTAGCGCACCTCAAGGTTTTGAGCCACTGCATTGGGCCCCCCTAGGGGCCCCCCAGCATGGCCCCTACAGCGTGTTCTGGAGACACAGAGGGGTTTGATGTTTGTGGGTCTGGCATAACCAGAGCAAGTGCCCCCTAGTCAACGAGGGAATGTATTTTCCTGGATGAGAACAACCCATGACCCCGGGGGGGGCCCCAACCCTAGGGGTTGGCCCGGCACTCAATGCCCTGACCCCTGCAAGCCTCTCTTTAATGTGGCGCACATGTTTCTGAAAGTGAGGTGCCTGTCAAAGTAGATCAAAAGGACCTATAACTGTGAACCCACCCAGGGCGATACCCCGGCCTGCACCCTGACTGGGGACCTTTGGGGCGAAGATCATGGGTTTGATTTTGCTGCGATTCTTGGTCCCAAGTACGGAGTGGAAGCCGCAGATCGAGGGGCCCCCTGGGCACGTGCAAAAGCCCCGGGGCTTCCAGGGACACAATGCCGGTCATCGGCATAGGAGGAGGATGGGCCCTCTGGAGAAAGGAGGCCACCCCCTGGTGCATCAGTACATTGAAAAAGGGTGGGATAAGCACCCCGCCCCGTGGAGTCCCTTGTCCAGGGTTTGAGAGAAAAGGGTGCCCTGGAAGCGTACCCGGGGGCCGCCTGTCCCGGAGAAGGAAAAAAGCCATGAAAGCACCGCCCCTTTTTCCCCCTGGGGGCCCAAGAGTGAAGGGTGGCAGGTTCACTGGCTAGATCAAAAGCTTTCTCAGGTCAAAAAGACAACAATGTGGGCTTGGGGTCCGACCCAATGCCGGGCAGTAGAGTGGTAAGGCTTTCGAAAATGCCCAATCCTCGGTGAAACATAAGGTGTTTTAGGAGGCCAACTTTCCCTCAGGCGCTCCAACACCATCCTTTTGACACCTTCGAAATGCAAAAGGGGGGGAGATGGGTTCCCCGCCAGGATCCCAGCTTGGAATCGGTATGATGTCACCTCCTTCCATAAAAGGGGGTTTGCCAGTCGCCAATCGGTTGATGACCCCAGGACAGCCCGAATGTCCAGAATGGCAGAAACCCATGATCATGCCATAGGTAACCCTCATGCCCCCGGAGCAGTTCTCATGAGATGTTAACGCCGGGGCTCCTGGGGCGGTGAAGTCTTCACCCTGCATCCCCCCCTCCCGGGTGCTGTTTGGGTCAAACCCCTCACCCTTCTAGGGAAAGGGGGGGTGGGTTGGAGGTCCGGGATCCTGAGGCAGTTGAGCCATGGCCGCTCTGGGGGTGATAGGGCCCCCAGACGCTCTGCCTCCATTGCGGGGTCGGGTGCAAACCCAGCCACACTGCGACCTGCCCCCGGGCAATCGAAATTGGGCCAAAACTCAATAAGGGGAGGAGTACTGAAGGAGGGACACCCCTGAACCAAATTTTGCCTGCCCGGACCCGTGGAGACATGGCGTATGCCGCACCACTTTCCTAGCAAGCGGAGCAAACCCTGGGGTTACCCTGTGCATCTTCTACAACATTTATGCGGGGTTCTGTTCCCCGATGCCTCATTGTAAAACCACCCTCACTTTTAACCCCCGCCTGTAATTTTTTAGGTATGCTCCCCAGCTGCACTGTAAGGCCCCCTGCAAGCTTTGAGCCCCTCATCTGGGTCTTCTGGGAAAGGGGGGAAAATCCACCCACCAACCTCAAGACCTCCGGAACACGCCAGTCGGCCTTTTTTTTTATTCCATCGGGGGGAGGTGTGGGGGGGCGGGCACCGCTGGGCCATCAGCGTAGTGACCACCAAATGATCACTGGAGACGGGGGGGGACCTCCCATCTCGCGCTCGAGAGCAACCGCCCAGAGATGATGGACATCCCAAGGGGGCCACCATAGTGAGGGTTGCTCACCATTATTGAGGGGGGCGATCTCAGGGGTTTCCTCCAGCACGAAAAATTCTTAACCTTTTGGCAAAACAAAGGGACCGAATGAATGTTCCACGACGTTTCTACAAGAAATTTAAGTCATTTATATCAGGTTGGTGACGCGATGTTTGGACCGATCTGCTCACAGCCCATATATATTTCGGGGTTGTTTCCTTTTTTTTTATCGCCTTTTCTTGCATTTTTCTTTCTAATATAATAACTGACTTTTTGCATCATAAAACAGTGGTGGGAAATATCCGAGATGAGTGACAGCGGGGAAACCCGATGGGAACGGTCGGCAGTGTTTTTCCCCCGCCCCAGGGGCCAGCCAGGAAATCCCCATTTTTACGTTATATCACTTAATATCAACTCTACGGCTTTTTGTTATCATAATTATCTAATATAATAATAAACACTCTAAATAACATACAAACATGTTTATTCTCTAGACGAATAAAAAAGGCCATAATATGGCCCGAGATTTTTGGGAATATTTTGATATAAAAGTGTTACTCCTCTGGTAAAAAAAAACGGGGTTTTTAAGGGAAAATACACTAGAACTCAGTTTACAAGAAAAACACCCAAACAAAACCCATTTTCGCGAAATTTTTTTTTTTTTTTTTAGACGGGGGGGCCGGCCGCGCTCCCCGGCCGATATCTCGGAAGTAACTTATTTACCTAATGTCCAAAAATTCCCCCTTTATTCTGAAAAAATGGAAAATAATCTCACAAAAAAATTTGTTAGTTAAAATTTGTTAAAGATTAGCCGGGATTCTCCCGGGCCCGGGGCCCTTTTCCAAGTGGGACCCGGCTTGGCTCCCTTTTAGGGGGTATCTGAGACCCAAATCTCCCATGGGAGGAGGACAAGACCTCCTCATCTTTGGGACCAACGTCCCCAGGCCTAGCCACAAGCTAGGCCTCTCTGGCTCCATCCCCGCCCCAAGGGGCAAAGGGAATGAAGTCTTAGAGCTAAAGGCTCGGCCAGGCACCTACCCACCCTAGAAGGGTTAGGAGGTATCATCTAAAAAAAGTTTAAAAAATAATTTTTTTCTCCTTTTTTTGGGTGAGAAAATTTTTGGAAAATTCCAAAACTTTGGGAATATGGGGGAGAAAGGGCAGTTTTTTTTTTTTTTTTTTTTTTTTTTTTTTTGGCAATATTCCAGGAACAAAAAAACTTTTTTTTTTTGTAAATAAAGATAAGTTTTTTAGAAAAAGGACTCAACGATTTAGATAAGCATTGTTCTCTGGGCACCAAGTGCCCCAAACAACCTTGCTAGTCCCAAAAAGAAAAGTTTGGACATTTTTTTTTTATATTTTATTTGAACAATACAATACAAGAGAAGATAAAGAAAAAAAACAGTTCTTACACAGATAAATCTTTAAAAACCCACACAAACATAAAACTTGAGATAACCAAATACCCCCTCACCCTCATAAAAACCCCCAAACCCCTAGAAAACCCAATAAAGACTAATTCCAATTGCATTGTTATATGATTAACAAAAAAACCCAAATATGCATAATTGTCATTTTGTAAATTATAAAGTAGGACACCTTATACGAAAAAATCAATTAACGAAATGAATTGAGAAAAGGTAAAGCAATATGTTCATCACAACACAGAATATATTAATAAACAAGGATCCAACACACTGACACCTCTACAAGCATCTAAAACATGCATATGAATAACATACATAAAAACAATCCCCACTGCAAAATCAAACACATATATGGGTATACTCGTCACAAACCATGAATACACTCATACGCCCAAGTTCATACACATTCAACCCGCTACATACCAGGAGGTGCCCCCCGTTTTCACCCCTGACAGCCCATCAAAAATAACACATTGTACCATCCCTACCCTGCCCCACCCACCCAATTTACAAATTTAATAAAACCTCTAATGTAAGGTCTCGATATCCCTCAGAGAAATCCCGCTCCCCACTTCCTCCCATAAAAGTCTCTATTATGGCACAACGTTTTATAAAACGTAACAGCCAATACCCCCTTCACCTCATTTACCCCTTTCCCCCTCATTCCCCACATAATGTAGACATAATCTACCATAATGTACCCCACACCCTAATAATATTTTCATCCATACCCCCCACATCAAGACTCATGCCCGCAGAACAGAGAAGTATTGACCACTTATCTTATGCAACACCCTGCTCAACCAACCCCTGACGCTCCCCAACCCCTCACAAAAATCACTACATGGAATGCAGAATCCTCCCCCCACATATTCCACATACCCCCCCCCCTCAACCACCCGTCTAGCTCGTAAGACCACTCCCGATGGTAAAATCCCATGCAAAAAACCGATACATCACCTCACGTCCACGGGGTTTAAACCTTAACCTCCCAAAACCTTCTCCATATACATCCCCAGTCATACAGGGGGAAAATTTCCCCCCCAAACCGGAGCCACAACCCTTTCCGCCGACATCCTACACAGCCTACTTATTTTTACCTTCCAGATCCCTTACCATCACCACTGCCCTCAAATAGTTTCACACTCCCTCAACTCCGTCCATAAAACATGCTTTTTCAATTATTGGGGTACCTTAACCAACCCCCCCCCCCCCTCAACACCCTCCCTCTCACACCTCCCTTTTAATGAAGATACATTTAACCCTCCCTTTAATTCATTAAAACCCAACCCCCCCGGGACTCACAGGTAACATTACTAAATCCCTTCTAAGCCAGTCACAACCTGAACCCCACAAAAATTTAAAAACCCCTCTAAGTATAGTTGCAATTGCCGTCCCCGAAAAAGGGGAACATGGCAGCCACATGCCAAACCTTGCTATACAATAAAACGTTAATTACAATGGCACGCTGCACAAGGGTCAATGATAAGGCCGCAATGCTCCCAATCGACCCAGTATCCTTTTTCTACCAACCTGACCGAATTATTAAACAGTGCAACCTCAAGATCATCAGCATAGATTAGACCACAAATTTTTAATGACATCACCCCCGCTTCTTTTAACGACTGCACTACCCCACTCGACCCTCTCCCCCCAATTTCCCTAACCCCATAACCAGGGACTTCTCCGAATTTACCCTCATACCATCGCACATGCAAACGTGTCGACCACTCCATCAAGGCGTTTATGGACATCCCCTCTCTAACCAATACAGTGGTATCATCCACATACCCAAAGAAACGGGCCCCAAACGCCCCCAGTACCCCCCCCCCCAACCCCCTTCACTAACGCCCATATGGCGCTCCCCCAAATTCATAAAAAGGGTCCTGTATGCACGCAAATAAAAGCTGTGACATAGGACACCCCTGTCTAAGACCTCTGCCCATTACAATCCTCCCCCCTAATCTTCCATTAATCTGTACTTCACCATTGCGCCTCTATATAACGCCTCTACCCATCCCACTATTTCTTCCCCATAGCCCTGTTTCCTAAGGATAGCTCTCAATGCCCTCGCTCCCCCCATCATAAGCTCCTTGCCAGCCCTAGTGCAACCAAACCCCCCCCTTCCCCCTTTTTTTTCTTCCACGAAATCCCTTAAAAGACCATGTTCCACCCCCATAGAACCTACCTGGCAACCCAAACTGGGTTTCCGATACAACCCTCCCTACAACACACTTGATCCTATTTCCTAAAATTTTTGCAAATAACTTATAATCCGCGCAAAAACAACGATATTGTTCTATAGTCCCTGAGCGAACGCTGTCCTTACCCTCGGTAACCAAAACAACTACAGCTGTTGCCTGTCTTTTTCACCCAACCTTCCCCTTACCTTCATCAAGTTCAGTAACCTCACCAAAAACCTTTTATTAACTCCCAATGCTGTTGATAAAACTCTGCCGGCAGTCCATCGATTCCCGGTGCTTTGCCCTTTTGGGAAAGGCACTCAAACTCTCCATATTTTCCCCCTCAGTTTTGTCCCCCCCCCAAAGCTTCCCTATCACTGTGTCCTAACCTACATCCACACTTCCACACACCCTCCTAAATCCCCTAATCCTACCCCTTCCTCCCGCCAATACTTTTCGTACCACTGATCCGCAAACAACCCCATCCCATCCGTAGTGGGGGATAACCTGACCCGCCCATTACCCTCCCCCCGACTCAAGAACCTCCAAACATGGAATAATTGTTGCCTGCCGACGTTGTTTTGTCTGCGCAACACACACGAAGACGGCCTATCTCCCCATAACACCTCCTCCACCCCCGCCATTACTCTCACCGCTTGGAACCGCTCGTCCTGAAAATTTCTCGCAACCGCTCTTTAAGTATCATAATGTCGTCCATCGGATAGACACCCTCTACTGTCCCTTTTACATAACAACCCCGTAACCTGTCCTCCAAATAATTTTAAACAACCCAAAAATTTTTAAAAAATTAATCCTTTTCCCCTCCCTCACATAATGCCGAATTCCGGTCCTTACCACACCATCCCACCACGTCACCACGTCCTCCACACCTGTACCTCCTCATTAATCTCTCCCCACAGCTCCGTAAAACCCCCCAACCCCCCTCCTCATCTTCCAACAGACCCCGTATTTAATTTCCAATATCCCCTAGAGATACAAGCTAGAGAATCCCACTCTACTTCTGCGACAACCGCCCTATGAACTGAAAAAGCTAGTTCAATAGTAAAGGACAGACGTTGACAATACCTTATGAGATATATACAACCTGTCTAACCTAGCTGCGTAACCTCGCCTCACGAAAGTATGCTCCACCTCCCACGCTCCCCCACCTACCACATCCCTCAACTGAACGTCCACCAAAAGATTGCGTAATGCTGTCAACATAAAGCCCCGCCCCTCGGGTTCCACATCCGCTCTCCTGATCACTCAATTCCAGTCCCCCACCTACGATGGCCACTTCAGGGAAACCACGGAAAGCAAAAACTAGATCATCACACACAAAATCCCTCTTGACTTTCATATCAATTTTTAGCTGGTGCATACAACTTTTCAAAGGTTACCCTCTGCCCCATCCACCACCCATCCACACGCAACACCCTCCTCCCCCACCCCCTTCACGTCTTGCAAAACCCAAAAGGGGTCGCCTCCTTTATCAAAAAACCCAACACCACCTTTCAAACGTCCGATGGGAGAGTCAACACCGTATAAACCCCTTCCACCTCGAGCACTCTACCCTCCCTGAAATTATGCTCCTGTAGAAAGACTACTCCACTCTGTATCGACGTAAGAGCATACGAAAGCTTCCCTCTTCACAACCAGTACACAGTATATTCACATTCACAGTCATGCCTTAAGGCCTTTCTAAAGCTTCCAACCCTTTCTCCTCTCACCCTTTCCCCCGGGGCCTCTTGGGCCCCGGGTCAACAGTGGTTTTCACCAATCCACCCCCCCCCCTCTTCGATGCCTCTTATCCCGGCTGTCACGAGAAATATACATCCTTCCCCCAGACCTCTGCGCGGGCGTCAGGACATCATCTGAAATCAGACCCAGCCGCCCTCTTCCTCGTAACACTCTCTACCGCCATACTGTCTACCGAAGATTCCTCACAGTGAAACATCAACCCTACTGTGACCTGTCGCACAGAGCTCGGTGACTCCCTCTCTGTGCCTGCAGTTGTCCTCCTTTTCCCTTTCCCCTGCCTGTCCCGCCACACTCTCCCCTTTTAACTCAGGCACCATTTTACGGACCAAGCCATTATCCTCGCCCAAGAAGGTAAAGTTTTCAATACCTCGTCGAGCTCCTCCTCCAGGCTCTTGCACCTCCTGCTGAATGAGCACTTCCTCCCCCGTCACCGGCAAAGTGGCCATTTTCGCTCCACACAACTCGTGCCCCGCCCAATATGCCCCCACAAGAGACCTTCTACAATTTCACTCCACAGACGGCCATCTCCTCGGTTTCCTTTGGAATTCCCCCCTACGACATCCACACCTGTAACTGGTGCACCACCTGTTTGCGCCGGCGCCCTCCACTGCCTCCCAACGTCGCCGCCATATGGTCATAAACCCCCCCACAACCTCATGTCCGACGCTGCCCAGCATACGCCACTAGAATTTGGTCCTAAACTCCGGCATCACGACAATGACGGGATCGGGTGCCTCATGTCATTTTGAGGGAGAATGTACCCTCCAACGTCCCACGTACGCACCTGCCGCCCACTTGCCTTGGTTGCCAGATGCACGGTACCATAAGCTGCAAAAAACCTTCCGTAAGTCCTCCTCGTCAGCCTCGAAGGGGACATTGCGCAACTTCACCCACGTATAGTGGCGAGAAACGTCTATGAGTTGCACTTTGACAGCTGGAGTTACATCAATACCCACATGCTCAAATTTCGTCACTAACGACTCGTACACAGCCATCGAATTTAACTTGACGAATAGACGATAGGCCCCATTCAGGGCCACACCATAAACCTCATCATCCTGCACTCCGTACTTTTCCCTGATGATTGCCGGAAGTAACACCTGCGCCGTAGAGGGGGAAATCGCCCCACGAAGCAGCTCCACGCCGACAGTGTTCACCCTACGTCGGATACTCAGCACCATATTGTTGCTATGAGAGCTCTCCTGACAAAACATTTTTGGACACTAGGGGATTTTCAGTAAATCAGTCATTTCTCAGTTGTTGTTTGAGGTATATTTTTGATAAATATTTTCAAGAAAGAGTGAAACGACTTTGTCTTGTGTACCAAAACTGGAGAAAATCGGACAGTAAACAACAGAGTTACAGATTTTGCCCTACTGCCCCCTTAGGTCTCAGACACTCCCTAAAGAGGGAGCCAAGGCCGGGCCACCACTTGGAAAAGGCCCGGGCCGGGAGAATACCGGCTAATCTTTAATAATAATAATAATAATAATAATACATTGCAAAAACAATTGCATTACAAAACTCCAAACAATTCACACTATATGCAACTAACTAACACCAACCTGGGAAATTAGAAAATTTTGTATAACAAACATTAAAACACAACCCTAGCCCTGTTGGTGACTTAGTGGTTCAGCATGACTCAGCATAAGAAAACCATACCATGGTTCTGAGTACAACTCCCCCCCCCCTTTCTCAGACTATGATACTCATTCACGCCAGAAAGACACTATACCCCAGACCACACAAGGTTCCCTTCCTTCACCCTACATTACACCCAATTTTACCATACAACACAAATAAAAAATACAGTCCAGACGCCCCAAAAAAAACTAACTCTTCTCTCCCCCTCCCCCGGAAACCAACCCCTATGCTCCACCAAGCGATTATACCTACCCCCACCTCATTACTCCCGTAACGTTTCCATCGTTAGATTCCTATACCCCAACAAAAAAAGCTCCCTCCCAGCATTGCCCATATACCTCTCATTCCTACATTCGTCCTATAAACATGACATCAGCGCCTTGACACGCATCGCACCCCAAGCCCCCGCATACCCCATGACACATATAAATAGTCAAGTACCAAATATGACACGAAACGTCGTACAGCATCCGAGCAATCTCCCATTTCAAGACTCAAAACTCTAAGCATCGACAAACCCCCCCCCCCCTCCCACTCGTCGGAGAACACCCTTGAACCAATCCCTAACCTTATGTAAACTGTCACAAAAGTATACGACATGAAACGCTGTTTCCGGCCAAACCCCCACCACGCACAGGTCTGATCTTTGGGTCATTCCCATAATGTACAATTGTGCCTTGGACGCCAAAATCCCGTGGGAATCGGTAACCAGTTTTTCCCCAAACCGTGGTTTAAGCGCAATTTCTTGAACCCCTGCCATATAGTCTTCCAATGATATCCTGGAAAACCTCAGCACCGATGACTTCTGCCGATGTTATACCTATATTAAACTAGTTTACCTGCCTTAACTCTCACAGGGTTTTGCACCATCAATAAGTGCCGTAAACATTGCTTTGCACCCTTGTGAGGGTCCTTCCCCCCCCCACCATCGTCGAACCTCCCTCATCACTGCATCAACTCTCACTCCCCTGACCCCACCCCTTGTTAGGTATTCCTGTCCCTACATATATGCCCATTAACGACGTGTAGTGGGATTAGCCCCAAACCTCCCGAGTTACGTGCGTCATAACTATGTCTTTCCCTAACCAATGCCTACGGTAACCCCATAAAGAAATCCAAAGCCTTCCTCTGTAACCGCAACACATCGTCCTCATCAATGGATAGACCGCTGAAACAAACCATAATTTTTCTATACACCAGTACATTTACAACTATTACTCTTTGGTGTAATGTTACATCACCTGGTCTCCATCCCGCCATCCTACGAATTGCAAACTGTAACTACAGTGGATGAATTAAATGCAATGCGCCGCCTGTTTTGTCATTGCAAAAATGCCCACCACGATCTTTATATCCGCTCAACGGTTCTCCACCCATACCCCCGTACCTAACGTCCCGCCCCCCAGGACCCCACCCCAAAAGTTGGATTTTCTCTATTAATCGCATGGGAAGACGCATCGCAAAAACCTTATAACCTTATTTAGAAGCTAAACCATTCCTACTAGCACCAAGATGGTGGTATCTCCCCAAACCCAAAATTTTTACTCTTCTCCTGTGCACAATCCTCCCCCCTACCCCACCCTTACCAATC